>JAPQRN010012795.1:13201-39271 GCA_037367275.1 Coranthus polyacanthus | reverse complement strand
TACTATTACCGAAGAGTGTGAAGCAGGTTATTAGAGATGAATAATTATCCAAATGTATATGCAGGCAATTTCTTTTTATATGTTCTGGCTCTGAAACCAGTACAGCAGTACTCTGGTATTTTTTTGACTCCACAAGCCTTTGATGTAAATCCCTTTTACCGGTCAAAAATGAAGCATCTCAAAGCCTTCTTTTACTGCGTAAAGGGAAACACCATTAATTTTACATGTCAAAGGTAAATTTTTGAGTGAGCACTATTCAGCCCATGAAAAGAACTGTATAACATATTCTGCTGCTCTGGATGGGTTTTTAATAAAAGCTGACAGAGTGATTCAACCAAATGCATAGAAGTAATTAGCCTCAGACAAATGTTTTAACTGCATGAGAAACTTAAGAGTCGTGGCAACATGATTTAAAAAGAATAAATTTAATTGCATTGAGTCGTCAATTACATACAGAGGACTTAAAAGTAGGATTTCTTAGCCTCTGTGATGTAGAGTTTGATGAGTTCCCCGATCACTAGAGAACGTTAGACCCTTGTTGAACAGAGGGTTTTACAGCGCACTTCAACTGGAACTGTTGTAGTGATATAACAGCAGCAGCATCATGCAGATTCACAACCCACCCACTTGTCTTTATATGCTGCAGTGTCTTTACCCCCCATTCCTGAACTCACAGCATCATCTGTAAAGTTATGCTTTTCCAACCGTGTGTCTCAGAAATGATATATGTAAAAACTGAAACTGCAAACAATGCCACGATGTCACCTGCACTACATTAAATTATAATATTATAACAAAATAATTAAATGACGTTGTGTGTAAGATTTAAGGGGATTTAGGAGGATCGAATTGCAGAAATGGAGTATAATATTCATAATTGCAGTACACCATTTGCTAATATTCTATAGCAGTGGTTCCCAAATGTTTTCAGCTCGAGAATTTCTACATTTTTACTAACTCTTCCATGATCAAAACAGTGTTGAGTTAAATGCGCTTTGCTGTTGGAACGTCAATCGCGGATAGAAAGAGATGTCAAGAATCACCTCAAATAATGTTACTTATCTAGCAACCCTGACTGACTTTTCTGTTGTCAAAACACTATCTCTGGAAGTTTATGTCATTTTCATCTTGTTACAGCTTTTACATCTCATTTTGTCTTCTTGATTTACTTATTTGATTTTTGTCTTATACGTCGTCTTCTTTCTTTTATGCCTGCTTTTCACATGGCTTTGATGAGGTCAACATTTAGAAACTCCTCCAGGGAACACTCTTCTTCTATCTTAATGAGGGAAATTATTTCACATCGTATTATTCTTAGGTGTTTTACTTTGACAGTCTGCGAACAAATAAAAACACCTTGACCTGTTGTGGGTCTCGACCCTAGGTTTGAGTAGTTCTATACATAAAAGTTAAACCTGGGAGGCAGAAAACACAGCTGAGAGGGCAAAACCCCTTCTTACTCCCCCAGTGGCACTGGGTGTGTGTGTGACTGCCACTTGGTCAAGGCATCTATTTGTAAGAAAATGTAGCTCACTACTTTTCAGTCTTTCATTTTGAGTCGTTTTGCATTCACTCAGCGCAACTTTCACTTCACAGGATCAGACATAGGTGCGGTGTCTTAGTCAATAAATGAACACAAAAGCCGTAACGGGTTGAGTCTGTGACCTGTGATTTACTCTCTTAACCTCGGTGTGAAACTAGCTTTCCAACAGTGTTCTCCAGTGATCTATGGCCTGTTCTCTGTTGGCAGGTTCACGTCTGGGTCTCATCCAAATCCATCTTTGATCTCAAAGCACTCAGTAATCTGTAGACATTCAGTCTGTAATAGCAGGTTTAGTCCGCTGGCCCCTCTTCCCTCATCATTTCACACTATTGAATCAGCTCCGTCTCTTTTAGTAGCATTTTGTTCCAGATGAGAGCAGCTGTCAGTCACGGCTGAAGGGTTGGAGATGCTCAGAGGTTTTGTGCGCTCTGAAGACTCCTGGTGTGAGGCTTAGGGCCTAATATCATGCTTCACAGCACTCCTCAGAGCCCCTCAGCTGGACGCAAACCCAAGAAATCAAGCACTCAGACTCTATTAATGTACATTTTCTATTAATGTGTAGTTGTAATCAGCCTGGGAAAGCAATGTATTCTATTGCTCTGAATGGGTTATGTAACACAAGACATACATACTCAACTGAAAACAGAGACACGAGAGGGTTAAAAAAATACTTAAAAATCAGTCCAAAATGTAGGGGCAGTGTCTGAGGCTGGAGTGTCCCAGTCCGTGTGTGGTTGTCCTGGTCCTGGTCTGCGTGTCACCGTCCTGGTCCACGAGTCAGTGTCCAGGTCCGCGTGTTGGTGTCCTGGTCCTGGTGCTGGTGCTGGTCTGCGTGTCCTGGTCCGTGTGTCAGCGTCCTGTTCTGGTCCTGTCCATGTGTCGGTGTCCTGGTCCTCTGCTGTGGCCTTGTGCTGCTCCTCTCTGTTGCACATAAATACATATACAACATTTCTACCCATTGACAACAACACGGGTGCTTTCAACCACATGGGCAGCTACGAAACCTCTCCTGGACCACAATACGGACCAAACAGCCGGTCTTTGGTCCGACTAACAGAGGTGGTATTGATCTGGATCAAACGGAACTATGGTTAATTGCATGTAGTGTGAAAAAACACTTTTTGAATAGTTTGATCTTTCGGACCAATTGCAGGAAGTTACACAAGGCTATCATCATGACAAACAAAAGAAAGACAAATGGAAGATGAAAGAAGTTAAAAATGAGGCAAAAAAATTTTTTTTCCATCTGTACTGAAAAAATTGTCTTGAACAAACTGGTCAAAAGCTGATCTTGCTAGATTTACCTGGTGGGCCAGCTTTCTCAAGTCACGTTTACAGGTTCAGTGTGCAGGATGTGGTGGCATCAGGGAGTAGACCCGGGCGTTGACAAATTTCAGGTTTGGTGGTTTGATCCCGACCTCCTCCTGTTAAGATGTCGATGTGTCTCTGGGCCAGACACTGAATCCCAGGTTGCCCCTGGGGGTAAAAAACCCAGCTCAAACTGCTCAAGGTGGCTTTTTCACTAGGGATTAGTTTATAGGTTGCCCCTGGCCTCAGGTCCTGTACTTCTTTGCTCAAGTAAACCACCTTTTTACATTTCACCACCAGGTTTAATCATGTCCTTTTGGTTGATTTATGAGCACTCACATTATGGGAGGTATTTCTGAAATGAGGCTGCTGTGGACAAATCTGTGTGTCCGAGAAAAACAGCCTCTCCAAATTGTTCGGTCAGTTTGCTGCAGATCTCCCAGCCAAAGATGTCCTTGGCACTCAGCAGCATGGCTTCAGGCTTTTTGAAAAGTGCTATATAAATAATGTTTGCTTGCTTCTGACTGACCAACAAATGAAGCGCACAGCCTTTCTGCACACGATCCACAGAAAAGTTTGGGGTACATTTGAAAGTTTTTATGTCTTCGAGGAAAAATCAATGTTTCATCCTCTCCACTGCTGTGTGGAAAGCACTTATGCACTCTGACAAAAAGTTATAAAGCTGAAGTCACCAAAGTTTGAGGTTCCACTTTATCTATGGCAGAACCAACCAAATTTCAATTTCTGAACTTTGCTAGATTAAAACATTAGTATTGTGTTGTTTAAAAATATATTTTTTTAAGGTCTGAAAACACTTCATTTTCGTTCCTTTGAGCAGTTGTCATTTTCTGCAAATAAATGCTTGAAGTGACAATATTTTTATTTGGAATTTAGGAGAAATGCTACCTACCTATAAATTATAAAACCAGTGGTCTATATATATATATATATATATATATGTGTGTGTGTGTGTGTGTGTATGTGTGTGTGTGTGTATATAAATTGTCTCAAGGAAAATGAACACTTTTGTTCAAAATGTTAAGCTGGTTTCATAACTGTTTCACTGGTGCGTTATCATATGCAATTGACATTAAACCAGGGAATTCCTCTTATGCCCTGTCCACACTAATACTGATGTTTTGCAAAATGAACATATGTCTACGTTTGGGCGTCTCAACCACAAGTAGCCAGAGATTTTCCAAACACCTTCCAAAGTGAACATTTTTAAAAAACATAGAGATTAGAAAACCATGGTGTCACACCACAATTCATTCATGTCTATTAACGCTTTGTGTGATGAACATGCACCTGTATATGTCTATGTCTGAAACATCAAATATAAGTCATATAGGTGTAGAAGTCAGTGTTTTACCTGCAGTAGATCGGGATCAGCACCGACACATGTACCGTGTTGTGGTGAAATCTATAAAATAGACAGAATACACTTCAAAAACCTAAACCAACACTTTGAAGTTAACTTTACATCTTAATTGTTGTTGCTGCTCAACTTCATGACAGACTAAAGCCTCTGCATCTGTTACGTCCAATATTACCTGAAGGACTACAGTGTGTCAGACAATGGTTTGTCTTAGGGTTTGTGGCAGTTTGTAGTTGAGATATTTTGTAAAACAAATGTCACGTGGACAGAATGTTTTTTTTTAAAAACAGAGAGGTAAAATATCTGATTAGTAAAACATTCATATTAACGTGATCAGGGCTTTAATTCTCTGTGGAACAAGTTCACTCACTTTCAGAAGGCTAACTCTTACAGGTTCAGCCATCGTTGGTAACATTAGCTGTGCAAATGTTCTAATTCCAGTGGATGTTGGAGTCCACACCACAACTACTGCATAACGACATCGACTGTGGTGTACGATATTGTTTGTATCACTTTCAGAGTGATTTGATGTATGATAGAAACAGCCAATCAGAATACATCTGAATTTACAGGACGTTCAACCCATCAAGTTAGCATTGCATGCCACTTGTGTAGCTTTTATCTATCTTACTTTTATTAATATTATGTATTATAAGAATAAGAAACAGCGGGTTACAGAAGCAGCGACAGCAACAGTTAAGCAATGAACTGCAGTCAGTGGAAGTGAGAGCAGAGAAGAGCATCAGTTTATTTCTGATTATAATGACCTTTGTGGATAATTGTGGACATTTTGAGTTGGACTAATTTATGCAATGTTTATTTTTGTACAAGGGAAAGTGGATTAATAACCCTCTTTTTGCCTTTTCTACATGTGAACTTTGTGGATAAAAGGTAAGACACGTGCTGAAGATCTGCACATAATTTATATTGTACAACTGGTTTTCATTTTGGGACCTTTCTGCTAGACTACCTATACTGTCTCGGTTTATGTAATGCTGGAAAAGACAAATGGTGGTTATATCACTGACTGTCTACCTCCTGGTGCTGCTGAAAAACACAAACACATCAATCAAACTATTATTCATTTTACTGTAGGTCTAAATATTCATTATATTACATACAAGTACAACAACACATGATCTGTGCCAAAATGATCCATGTCCCGTTATTAAAAACATACTATTGACAGTTTTACTAAAAGCAGTTTTAAAAAATCACAATATATACCACCTTGTTTACAGTATTGATATATACATATATCATATATATCATGATACATAACATAATGGCAGGTATTTGCCAGTACAGACGTATACATGAAGCGTGAACAGTGTGAGTACTGAACATGTACTGAGTTGACAGTGAGGGAAGCCTGCAGCTACTGCTCATATGGAGGTTTCACTAAACAGTCAGTGAAAGCATGATGTGCTTGCGTGTAGGACAACATGACAGAAAACCTACATGCTTCCTGGTAGGATGTCAGAACTTTCCACTTTCTTTCTTTACTGCAACACAGTCCAACACACCCTACATCTAATCACCTTCACAAACTCCAAACTGACCTCTGTAAAGTCAATGCCAGGCAAATAAAAGTACTCTGGGATATGAGATCAGTCAGTCACTTACTCCATCAGTCAGTTACACAGTCACTGAGTCTGTTATTCTGTAGTTTAGAGAGGCAGTGAGTGGAAAATCACCTGTCAGTCGTCTCCGTATGTACAGCTGTGCGGCTAACAGGTCTACTATGCAGGCTGGTGACACAAATTCTCAAAAAACAATAGAATCCCACCAGCCTTAAGGTTCCTACAGACTGTGAGATTCCAGCATCAATGTGTCATTTCATGCTGAATTCTATTGGTTAGTTGGTAGATTTATGTCCTAACAGCCTTTAAGCTGTGGGATGGTCAAACTAAATTAAACAACCGTCTGTGAACTAATCTCACAAGGTATGAAAAAAAAGTGTATGAAAATAGCTGAATGGAAAGACACCATTCAGCTATTTTCATACACTTTTTCAATTTGCACACCTGAAATTCTAAAAAAACAAAACTTTTTTACGCCTGCGAGAGATGGAAAAGCTGGCGTATCCATACATTTTAATGGTAATGCAAATAAGTGCAACGGAAAGCGATTCAGTGAATACTTGTGTCAAAAGTGCATGTGGAGCAATAAGGAAACTGAAAGAGATGCTTAAATCAGCTCCTCAACAGCTCAGGTTGTAAGTGATTGAAAGAAATACTACTTTTAACAGATAAACTTTCAAACCATGATGATGATGAACCAGCTCTTATATTCTCAATATTCACAGTGCATACGTGCACATGTTCTTTTGCAGAATTTCTGAAAATTCTGTTAAAATTTGCAAAAAACTGTGTGACATAGGACCACGTTTTTTTAGCCACGACCAATGGCTATCTTTTGTCTGGGACATCCCACAGTCTCACAGTGTACTGTATACATGGGTTGAGGTACACTTGTGTATCCTATTCTATGGTCTAGCCTAAACACACTACAGTTAACTGAACACAGAAATAATTAGACAGATGATATAGACTGATATAGTCTGTAAACCTCAGTTCATTTCCCTCCACTCTCCAGCGACGCTCACAGATCTAACAGCAGGTAAAAAAACTCCTGTATCTGTCTCGTCACAGCATTTTTTTCTGTGCAAAATATTTGCATACTTCACTGGCTCTATTTCCCTATTTATCTCTTTGTAAGCATCTCACAATAAATAAGGACGTTTGTTCAATCGTTTCCGTTCAGTTGACAGAGATAATCAGTAAGACAACATGATTGTTATGTTTTATCTGAGCCATACGGGCTATTTCTGTCAACCAAAAAACATGAACTTAACATGAAATTAAATAGCTGTCAAACAGAAGTGTGTTTCGTTTCATACCTGGAGAAGTGGAAATGACAGAAATTTGCATACTGAGAGATAAGATTTTGGATTAATGTGACATTTCAGCTGAAATGTGTTTGCCAGACACTTTGTTACAACTTGTCACTACCTGATCTAAGACACAGCAGATGAGGATCCTTATGTACAGTATTTATTCAGACTTTAAAGAGCTCTGTTGTCCCTTATCTTTAAAGAGACGTTTCACTTCTGAGGTGTTTAGTGTGCTGGCCGAGATAAACCAAACACAGCTTCATGGGTTTAGACCATTTTGACTTTTTTTATGTACACATAAACAGCACATGTTTTTGCTCCTCTCTAACACCGTGTGAAGAATTCTCCTCTCAGTAATGTGAATAGAGATCTGAAGCACAGCATTTCCATTTCTGAGGCTTTTCAAACATAAATCAGACAAACTTCAAAAAACGGCAGACGTTGCCAGGAGAAGTACTGCGAGTCCCAGAGACTGATGAGAGCCAAGCAGTGTCACAGTAGCTTGCTTTGGAGAGCTGAGTTTAATGTGTGTCTTGGATGGACATTGGTGTCTTGGATGCTCATTATCACTGTTGTGCCTGCACTCCTATACTCAAGATGCGCTTTACACTCAAAATATATGATTTGGCTAAATGTCAGAGAAAAAATTCAAGTAGGCTCTATCTATTTTTTTTCTAATTGTTTTTGGGCTTTTTCATGCCTTTATTCTACAGTACAAATGGAGATAGACAGGAAATGTGGAGAAAGAGAGTATGGGAATGAGGAGCACCAAATGGCTTCAGGTCCGAATTAAACCCTGGACGCTGTGGTAAGGCCTCAGCCAATGTGGTATGTGCTTTTAACAGGCTCTGTCTTGATAAGTCGACCACTAATGTGAAGTTATAATGAGAGATGGGATGGGATTTGGAATATTCAAATAGTCAAATCTATTAGTTCATACCACTATTGTCCTGTCTCTTAAATATATCTGACCTTGTTTTTTACCTGCGTCTGGTATCAGGTCCATCAGGCAGGGGACAGCTCCCCAGAACTGGACTCACTGTCCGACCGCAACCAAGTTAATTAATGCTCTTTAACATCATAGACTAATACAAAAGTAGTGCTTCCCATTTTTTTTTGTGAGAGAAGCCATTTTCAGGACTGCAGAATTAATGTAAAGCAGAAGATGAACCTCCAAACATCACAGGTAACAAAACTTTCTGTCTTGTTTAGCTCTTTCACTGTCACACAGACTACAGACAGTCACTAGGTTGTATGACAGCTCAGCAATTATCAAATAGAGATTTACCTCAACTGCAACATTTTTATTATATAACCACAATATCAGCTGATAAAATAGCAGATGGTAACCCCACTTCCCCAATATTCAAATAGTCACGACTAATTACCAGTGTCTATCAATTAGTATATTTGCTTGAAATGGCAATCCCTAGATTAAACAACTACTTTCTCAACTGAAAAAACCTTAGAATTACATTCTGTGACCCAACAACATTAGTATTTTGAAAATTGTAATTTACAGCTATCCAGCTCAGTAACAATAGCAAACATTAGTGTACTTCTTTTTAACATTGCCTGTGGCACATCTAGGAACCTATACAGGCCTATATCAGATCTATGGTGGTTCTCTAGCCCATGGATAAACAAACTGGTTCTTAGAGGGTTCACAAGTTGAACCAACTCCGAACTGACACTAGCACCAGCCTAGAACGAGTGCCAGGTTCGTGTTTGTGCAAAAGGGGTAAGTTCTGCTGACTGCATTCCTGGAGCAGCCTTATTCCTAGTGCTCTTCATTAAATTGCCCTCTGCCTGTATCCCCTTCAGCCAGCCTCTCCCTGTGCCCACATGAGGTCACACGAGTCTATTATCTGGCCATTCATCTGTTTTCATGCTGCCAGAGGCTCTCTGCTGCGCGTCCCTGCTGCCCGGTTCACTCAGCCTGCCACGTCTTCAGTGAATCAGCCAGAGGATTTTCATCTGACTGGGTTCAGGTTAACTTATTAAAGACCTGAATCCAAGGGTTTTCCTGGTGCTTCCTGGAGCCCTCGGCAGACTTATCCTTTAAAACCACTGCTGCCTGGCATCCCAGTGTTTGCACTGCAGGCTGCCCCTCTAGTCATGTAAACAGTTTGACCAAATGTTTTGTGACCTTGCTTCCTAATCAGCAGGCTGGCCTGCTCTCCCGTCTGTTTTCTCTTCATTCTTTTAAAAGTATTTGCCTTACAATATTTGCTGTTAATGAAAGAATAATGATCTTTTATCATGCTCTGACTTTGTAGGCTGACCATCCAAATGTCCCTGTGACTCTGTGGCTTATCTTCTGTCTTCCTGCCAGGCCAGTCTGCACACTGCATTAGCCAGCCCATATTCACATATAATGTTTCTCTCTGTGTGCACAACAAATAAGCTTCACCAAAAGTGAGGAAGAACTGCATTTTGGTGCCAGTGATTGAGATAGGCAAATCAAACTCCTACAACAACAAAAACTCTGTCATTACTACAAGTCATTTTTCAATCTCCATGATTAAAAGCTTGCTGCTCTGGCTCTTGATTTAAGCACTGATGAATTTCCTTTCAACAACATTTTTAATAAAGGAGGTGAATCGAAATGCTATTTTCAGATTTAATGGAACCCCTCCCCTCTATCCTTTTAATGAGACCATTAACGCACCAAAATAGTGAAGCTGAGATGGAACCCATTTTCACTCCGGTGCAGAGCTCTGACTGACAGTTTGATTTTCTTTTCCACCCCAGAGATAAATGTCTCTTTAGAGCAGAGTGAGTTAGACTTCCCAAACACCCCATATTTAGAATATTAATATGTATAGTGAATAGTATATTTTCAACCAAGGCAAAATCTATGGGTGTTCCAGTAACTGCACGGTGGTGATCAATGGATTAGCACTGAGGATATTGTCTTACAGTAGTAAATTGATGTCATGTGCGTCACTGACAATTCAATACATTTTATGCATTAGTCATAGTAAATATAGCCTCCCACATGTGTAATTAATAGCACTGAAGTCAAGTAAAAAGATCCCAGATAACATATAAGGACATATCACTTATTTGACCCATGTAATGGTCTGTATTGGTTATTTCTAAGTGCAGATGGACTGCAGACTACACATGGGAAAAAAAGTAATAGTGATAATAAAATCCAGTACTATCAGGGAATCACATGAAATGAATACCAGAAAAAATAGAAAGCTGATATTTTAGGTTCCCCGAAAGCTCAGTGGATTTTTCTATTTATTTTTGATTTTTTTTTTCCACATGGTATTTATTGCAGAAGTATCTTGAAGTATGAGGTTCAATATGTTAGACTCATATGCGCTTCTGTGCTTATAGTCTGCTAACTCTATTTCTAAGCTAATGGTAGCTAGTGTTGTACACTGTTGCTATTGTAGAGGAGCAAAAGAGAGATGCTGCAGAACTCAGGAGTGAATGTCAGGATTTTTGACCTGAGTCCTCTACATAGAAATCAGTGTACAGGCTGTTATCATGGATGTAGGTAACCAAGACAGATGTTAGCTTAGAGATGGATTTAGCTAATGTCAACAAACAACTTTTTTCTTGGAAATGAGCCTTTTTACTTTTTAAGCGTTTCATTAGAAAAGTACAAAATATATCTAACTCTGACTTAACGCACAGGTAAAGCAGTAGAAGAGGAATCTTTGAAACAAATAAAGATTGATTTGATACCCAAACCTTTCTTTTCTTTGTCCCCTCTCTGATATGAATCAATATTTAAGATTCATGCTCATGTGTTTAATTGCAGTTAAGTGGAGGTGGACATTTGTTGATGTTGACTAACTCCATTACGGAGATAACAGTAGCTAGTGTTGCTGCTGTAGAGGAGCAGAAGAGAGACACCAAAGAACTCCGGAGCGAGCCTAAGAGTTTTTGTGGAAAAACTAACCTGTTTCTCAAGTTTTTCTGAGTTTTCTACATAGAAATCAGTGTCCAGGTTGTAGTCAAGGATGTAGGCAAACCGAGACAGTCATTGGTTTACAAATGGAGTCATCTAATGTCAACAAATGGCTGAGTCCCGGCACAAAATGCAAACTTAATGTAAGCCAAAAACCACTGCTGCCTGGCATCCGTCTGTTGGGGTTTATTTTGCAATAATGACCACCTCAGGGAATGTTATTTCGCTTATTACACAGCTACTTACTAAAGAAATGAATCATTTGCCAAAAAATATCAAGGGTAAATTGTTTGATTGATTTGAAAATTAGTTTATTGCTTACAGTGAATGAAACACTCAGAAAAAAAACTCACTGGTATGGAAATGGTTTGATTTATTTTCCAAGGTTGAACAGACCACTGTGCTATGTAAAGCTTGTACAAATTCTGTTAGAAATAAAAGTAGCAGCACAGTAAACCTGTTCCAGAAACAAAAGCATGTTGTGGCATGTAGCATGTGGGAGTAATGTCAGGATTCAACTACTGACCATTTTTGCTTTCAACTTTCACACAACAGAGAAATTAGCTAAAGATATCGACTGCTTTTTGAAAACAAAAACAGGCCTTGGCATGAAACGTCTTAACGCCATGATCTTGATACATTTTTCTCCTCACCTTTGTTATTTCACTGTAATTTTTGGAGTTTTGAGAAAGCCTGTGTGAGCAGAGCTGCCGTCTGTTGCTCTATAATCCAGCTGTAAGCGTATTAATTCCTGGCAGAGGCAGTCTCCGGTGAATTAACCAAAAACATGTCAGTCTGAATGTTCCAGGAAGCTGCTGCCAGTTTGGTCAGGTTTCTACCAAAACAACAAAACCTGAGTTGCCATACAAGAGAAACCAGTAGGATTAGTGGAGGTGCTGTCTGTAGGTGTCAGTGTTTGAAGGGTGAAACAGAGGGAAGTTATATTGAGGTATATATTTAATATTTATAGATCCAGCCAGCTGGAGTCACTACAAGGTGAGAGAGAAGGTCAAACCAAAAAAAACTCAAAACAGAGGGGTTCAGGGCCTTGCTCAAAGGCTCTGCGGTGTACCAGAGGAGCATCCATCGACTCTAGGGAGGCAAAGGAAAATCAGTGGTTTGTTTCTTGTTTTAGTTTCATTTCTTGGTTATTTTTCTAGATGTTTCCTTATTTACAAGGATATTTTTACGACTCTAAGTATATGTAGAACTGGAGTGAGATAGTGCTTATCTTGGGAGGGAAATGCAGTACAGTCTGTAAATGACATTATTTCTATTTTCTATTCACCTAGAAAAATCTAATTAACAACAATTTGGAAATTACATCATTACAATAGAGTTCATTTACAAATTTCTTTAGAATAAAATGATTTGTGATATTTTGAAGACATTGTATTCATAGTTTTCACGTGACTTCACACACTCATAGGCTGATAGTCATAGGCTCACCTGGAGGGCAAAACAAGGCTTTCTTCCACTGGAGCAAGGACCTTGGCTCCAAAATAAAGCCAATGTGAAATATCTAAAAGTGTAATACCGCAGACGGCTCTAAAAAGCTCTTGCTTGAACTTCTCTCAGTGTTTTTGTGGTCCATCTTTTAATTTTTCCTATATTAATCACATCTCAGGTCGAATAGAAGGCTTTGATGTCTGCCGTCCCAGGTGACGTGTATGACAGCTCCCTCACCTGTCGAGTCAGACTTTCAGAGCATTTCTTTTCCTGACAGACAGCTTCACTGTAGTTGTGGTTAATTGGTTACACTAACAACACTATTAAATGTTTATAATTTAGTATTTTACTGAGTCAGCAAGCTAGCATTTAGCATTAGCTCACATAAGACCGCTCAAAGATTCCTCTGACCTTTTGCACTCCCACAGCTCCACCCCTTTTCTCCAAATATGGTCATGTCCGGCTACGAAAAGCCAACATGACTACATTGAAATTGCAAACTACTGGCTTCAAAACAGTAGTTCAGAAACCGATGGGTGACATCATAGTTCCTCTGTTAGCTAATTAAATACAGTCTATGGTTGGTTACAGTAACAGACAAGGAGACGAGCCTGGGTTATCTTCTACAGGCAACAGTCAGTATTTAATGTGACCTCTGTTCCCTTGATGAAAAGTAGCCCAAACAATAAAAAACGTTTGACACATGTTGAGTGAAACCTGGTGTAAAACACCAGAAGATTAATGCAGGAAATCACATATTATCTGAAGAAAAGAGTACAAAACATTTTAAGTGCAAAGGGAGGTCACACTAAATACCTGACACTTTGGTCTGTAGAAACATTCGTTCTCACATTTTATTTTTAATGCTGTTTATATAGTTCCTGTATATTCCCGGTTGTATCGTGATACAGAGGCTGACAAATGCATATGTATGGCCATCATAACCTGCTAAAACAAAGAACCTAATGGTAGCCTAAGAACTTACACAGTACTGTATATAAACAAGCTTCAGAGCTGTAAGATTCTTCATTAATAGGATAATTATGAAATTATCAATGGTTTTGACAGAATGTAGATAAAGACTGATGTGCAAACATCCAAGTCAACATAAGATTAATTTCAAAATGTAACATTTTTACATTTTTGAATAATGTAAGAAAAATGTTTTTTTGTTTTTTTCACATCATTGCGTTTGGTTTATAGCAACATAAAAATTTCCGAGACAAAATATTTTTACAAGCGTGTCACTAACTTCTTAACAGTTGTCTCTGGCAATGCTGAATGAATGCTAACATTAGCTAATGTAGCCAAATTATGCTAGCAGACTGGCTTGTAATTAGGTTTCAGTGAACTTTATGAAACATTTCTGTGACAAAATCATTTGAAGGTCTTGGTAGTGTAACTTCTTAACCACGACTACAGTCAAGTTGTGAGGACGGCAGGTCTGATTCAGCAGGTGAGTGAGCTGTCAATCAAAGCCCAGGCAGACATCCAAGCCTTCTATTAGCCTGAAAATGCTTATTCATAGAAAAATGATTCAGAAAAGGACCACCAGAACACTTATTAGAAGGTACAAATAAAGTGAATGAACCCACAATGACTTAGGGCGCTTTCACACCTGAGAGCATTGACCAAGGTCCGAACCAAAGTTTTTTCTGCATTTTATACATTTGTTCTGCTTAGTTCTGCTTTCACACTGCACTTCTGGGAGCGGACGAAACAATTTTCTATGTCATGCCTAGGTCCTGTCATCATCATCTACATGTGCAGCACGTCTCCTCCACTCTCCTTATACTTGACACTGATTGGTTTTTAAACTCGCGACACTGATTGCTTCATACACAGGTGTGTATCTGACATCGGTATGTTGTAAATCCAGTGGGTAGCTTCAAAGACCTGCTGTTTGGTCTGAATACTAATCAGTCCAAATGCACACATGAAGCTGTAGACAAAGACAAAAACTAGTCAGCTCCACAAAACTTCACTTTTCCTCTATTCTTAAGGCGAGATGAAGAGCTGCTCACCTAGTAGTCCACTTAACAGAGCCAAGAAGTGTCTCTCTGAGGAAACCTGCTGCTGTTTTCATCATCTGACTGGCAGCCTGCAGGCATTTCCCACCATCTGTCAGGTAAGGATTAAACAATGCAGAGCTATCCATTCCCAGGGCTCTCCCTAACAATCTACCTTGTCACACAAAACTAGTCTGGATTTAGTGTGCCAGGGCATTTTTGCTCACTTCTCAGAGATTTTTCAGTCATTAATTCTTTGAGAAGTTCATTAAGTCCAGACAGCAGAGGTAATTATAAGAGTCGTTAAAGTGGATGGCTGGTAGTTGTTTTTGCCGATCCCTAATAAATATTACATATTCCAAGATGTAATCAGTTCAGAGAGGGGCTTGATTAATCATCGACCGTCTGAGGGTTGACCTTACTGTGAAGATAATACAAGCACTGTCCACATGAGTTCTGAGTATTATTTAGTTGATGGAGGCAGACGACCAACTGATAACAAGTCATGGTGTTAACCACATCTTGAGAGACAATGGACTTTTTAATCCATCCTGTGACCAATTGTCCACTTTCAGTCAATTTGCTTCGCTTGCCATAAAGGAACCACAGCGAATTAACCCACGAACCACTTTGAGAGCTGTCCGCTTTTGAACCCTCTGGGGTCCAAGTCTTGTCCTATGTTGTTTAGATCAGCGGTTCTCATTGCCAGGGGGTCTGTGAAATAATTGGCTGTAAATTGTGAAATTGTGCTGTATCATTAAAAAGTGCATATCACAGATGGGGACCACATGCTCCAGTAAAGCAAGCATGTTGTGCACATTGCGTCCATTATTCCTACTCATGTTAACTTTGGGAGTATAGAAAGTCTGATATAACTGTGACACTTGACGTCAATCTGTCACTTCACAATGTACCTTTTAGCAAAGATGAAGCACTTGACTGAAATCTTACAGCTGGTAATTTGAAATGTTTGGGTTTATTAAGACTATGCTGTTAGTTGCATTGGGATCTATTTGCAGAAATTCAATGTAATACTTATGGTTATGAGACTCTGCCATGTTGCAGCACCAAGTTTCTACAGTAGCTCATAATGAACAAGCCAAACACTGGCCTTTTATGTTTTTTTTTTCATTTTTAGCAGCCACCATGGAGGTAAAGTATAAATGCTGTCAAGATGAATCCAAATGGAATGTGAATAAAATGACTGTTTTAAAGTATAGAAGTGGTTTACTGAAATGTGTCTCTGTTTATCACTTTGAAACAGGTCTGACATATTTAGGTTGAAAAGGTAGAATGGTAAAATGGTACAAATGGTAGTAAGAAAATACTTAATTAGTGTTATGATTCTTTCTTTAATTTTCTTTATTTAGTTAGGATATCTCACTGTGATCAAGATCTCCTTTGCAAGAGAGACCTTAGTACAACGCATATAGTTAAACATTCATACCATGAATCATACAAACAGGGCAACAATCACACACACACACACACACACACACACACACACACACTGTTAGCAAAATTTGTTAAAACAGTTGCAAGTATTGTTTAAAGTAAAAATAGGCCAGTAGAGCTTTAAAGTCACTTAGTTGAACGATAGTTTCTAGATTCAAACTGTGCTGCAAGTCATTCCAGTAATAAGGTGCATAGTACCAGAAACCAGTCTTCACCACTTCAGTGTTAATGTGAGGAACTTTTAAAGCCAGCCTCTCCTGTGACCTGGTGCCATGATGATGAGTTCTGTACTCAACTAAAGATGTTAAATAAGGTGATAATTTGGATAACAGGGCCTTGTGTGTTGACAGGGATGTCCAGTTTGTATAGCTCAAAATAATGAGGTGATATGAGGAGATACTATAGACTGTATAGAAGAAGTGAACAACCGTGATGTCACCCATTGGTTTTTGAACCAATTTTAAAGCCAGGAGTTTACATTTTGGCAGTCTCCATGTCGGCTGTATGGAGCCAGAAGTGACCATATTGATTGATTCATTAGTGATGGGCAAGTTAATGCTAAAGCTAGCTTATTGACATAGTAAAATGGTAAACTTTATCAAACATTTGCGTAATAAAATCCTTGTTAATCTTGTTAGTGTAACTTATTAACCACATGCATATAAAAAAGGCATTTTGTTCAAGAAACAGACGCTCTTCTAGTCCAGCTCGGCAGACATCTGTTGATCAAAGTCCAACATGGCAGATATCAAAGCCTTCTATTCACCCTGAAATCTTATTAGTAAAGGAATCATTTAAAGATGGGCCACCAGACTTATTAGAAGGTCCAAATAAAATTAATGAGACCAGAATGACTTGACTTACTATTTGCAGAGAGATGTAAGTACTTACTAAGTAGTAGTAGTTCAATGTAAATCTAAGGGAACCTGGGCTTTTTGAAGCAGCCTCTAGTGGCTGTCGGGGGTATTACATTTTAAGATATTTCCACATTGGCTTCACTTTTAAGCCGCAGTCATATCCGTTCAAGGATACTGTGCAAATTTTCTCTCCTGTAAGGGGTCTCTGGCATTTGAAAATCCCCGATTTAAAAGGAGTGCAGTGAAACTTGTGGACATTCAACATTTAAACAGTAGTGACACCACTTTGTAAATATTAGTTGAATTATTGAATTAACTCTTTTATCCAACGCTGCAGTGCAATGCCTAGGAAAACTCTTTTAAGGCTCTGTTGGATCGTGTTGCATTGTATTTTAAGCAATGAAAAAAGTCTTAGATGGAATTAAGCTTAATGCCAATGACATGCAGATTTTTACTGAACAGGAAAAGGTTAAACAGCAGGTCTGCCCTATGAAATGACATCTCTGTTAGTTCAGTCACAGCAAATGAACATTCAATTAAAAGATGAAATCTGAAAACAAATACAGAAATACTTTCATTGTGAAGACACAATGTGATGTTATCAAACTGTGTTGGCAGCCAACAACGTGACTTTGAAGCCCAGTGGAGCCATTTGAGTACCGCTCTGCCAAAATAAAATCTTTTACATAAGTAAATGAATTAACTCTGAATAAAAGGAGAACAGGGAATTTGAAGATGAAGAAGAAAACAGAAAAAAGGATGTTAGTTGCTTACAAAAGGAAATGTAGTTTCCATTTGGGTTAAGATTTTACTGCAACATGATTATGAAACAGAATAAGAGGTTTTCATTAGTCACACTCTGTTAAACCAAATAAAAATCCTGCTATTGAAAAATAATTGCACAACCTAATGTAGAGCAGTCATTATTTTGTTGCTATCAACTATCAGCCACTAAACGTCCTCCTGTCTGAATCAAAAGTGATTTTTAAAACAGCTTTCAGTATCAAATCAAGACAGATATACTGCAACACACACTTGTACTTAAAAACACTATAGGACCCTGCAGCCTGCGTCTCTACCTTTATGTGTTATTGATAAGGCTGCAGGCTAAAGCCTTGACTTTCTCTGGGTTTCTGGAAGTTGTAAATATGGAGGTGTATATAAGATTCTGACACACAGTACAGTCAGGCTCCTACGACAGCATCAAACTGAACAAGCTGTAAATTGTTTGCTTGGAAATTATAACTTGATTGTGTGCTTTACAGCCATAGAATGTATAAAGATCTGACTTCACTTTTTCTGTTTCTTCATTTCTATTATTTTATTCCTCATACATAAACTCTAAATCTATCCATCTAAATCTACTCTTTATCAGTTTTTGGCAATTTACAGTCAACTACATTTAAGAAGGTGACTGTGACCTGATAGAAGAGATGAGATGAGATTGTATTTATAAAAACTCAAAAGAAATGCAAATACATTGTTTCTAAACACTTTATACTGCTATGTTAATTTTTAGCATGTGAAAGAAATGTGAAAGAAATGAGTTAAATTTAAGAATAATCATAGTCACACCAAGTGACATTTTTTCATCCACAGCCAAATTTTTAGATGAAAAAAGACTAAAATCACTCAATTTCAAAATGTGTTATGAATTCTTATTATCTGAACAGTTGAAATATTCTTAATTTCGTATTTTAAAATTGAAAATCCTTATATGTCATTGACCCATAAAAGAAGTGGACGTAGGCATTGTGACGTCTGCCATTTGTTTGTACCATTTTGAAGTTTAGAGTTTGGCATTTAGTCATTTTCATCTTGGCCTGTGAAGCCAGAGGTGACAGTATCTGGACTAAAAGTTAGAGCTGGGGAGGCCATGGTTCATCATGGTTGTATAAACAGAAATGGATAAGCACCACCACTCAGAACACCCCAGTGGTCATTGGTGGTACTGCTGTGAACAATAACAATGACAGGACGCCTGCAACTACAAAAAAGGTTGGATATTACTCTGTATATTAGGTGTTAGAACATTTAAACCATCTGAATGTATGGAACAATACGAAAATGAAGCAATTCTGGTAATATGTCTCTCTCCTCTTTCTGCTCTTCTCACTTACTGCACAGTTCTGTCTGAGAGACAAAACTCTGGGCAAAGCACACACACATACACACAGACTTTTCAGCCTATCACCTCTAACAGACCTGTCGGCGACACACAGCAGAAATGAGGAAGCTTTTATTGTCTCTAGAACATTCCCATAGCATTTTGTGAAGGTGTGGGTGTGTTTATTTGTGTTTTTACAACATAACTGCTGTGACAGCTCTCACAGCTTTGTTTCTTGCTATACTGCTCTCACCCCATTGTTCACTGAATGGAGAGGACTTTTGAACAGTTCTGTTTCCAAACACAAGCCAGAAATGTTATATACTTAAGATCCTTCCACATTGGCTTCATTTTGGAGCCAAAGTCCTTGCCCCTTGATACCCACACAAGCAACTCATCAGTGTACAATAAACAGAAGAGTTGACTTCTCTATAAAACTCCTTGATTTCTCCCCTCTCCTCTGACTTCCAGCAGCTTGATCTCTGCTCGCCTCTCAAAGAAACTGAGTGTCTTTTCTGTTTCAGCCAACTGGCCGGCCGGTCGGGCATCAGGCCTCCAACAGCCTGCAGCTGCTACTCTGAATTTAAAACAGAGTCAGAGTGCATCGATCATCTGCTGGCTCCATCTGCTATTCAAAATAAATATGAGTATGGACAAAAAGGAGAAGCAGGAGCTCCGGAACAGCCACAAAGAAGAAAAAACGACCCATTCAGCAGCAGCACACTGACTCATCATGTCAGAGGCAGCCTGAGCCTTTAATGCCTCCGCTTACTAAATTATCTGCTAATAACTGATCTGCTGGGAGCTCTCTGTGGGTATGACCTTCTGGGGATAAAAGATGAATCTGTGTGCAAGTGCAGTTATTAATAATCATTTCATGCACAGTGAAAACCTTGTTTATCAGATTATTTAAGAATAAATCTACTCAGGAAGAGAAAGAGTCTAGCTTTGTTTCTCATAATAACAACAAAAGAATCACAAAAAATCACTAATATAACCTAAGATAATCAGTTGAAATATTGGCATTAGTATCTTTTTCATTTCCTAAATTCACTTGTAAGGACAGGAAACGTGTGCAGAAAACTAACTGAGCAGACTCAAAGGAAATGCTCTAAATGGAAATAAAATATACAACAAGGATGAATGAATATTTAAGAATCACCTGCATCAGACTCACATATTCCAACTTCACACAAGTTCATTTACACTCAAACGAGCCTCTCTCCTGCCTCATTCTCATTGTGCTCTCTTTTCCTGCCTTTCAAAAGTCCATTCAGCATCTCTGTTTAGCTGTTTGGGAAGTTACCATGGCGAAGAGGAAAGACGTCCATTGATGACTATGTGGTGCAGAAGTAACGTGTTGCCTCTCCGTGGGGATCACTGGTTCAAAATCTGACAACGGCTTTGACTGGCCAACTTGGCAGGTCCAAGACAGAAAATCCTCTGTGAACTGGTTTTGACAGTAAAGTAGGGGTGGGTTTAGTAGTGAGGGACCATTTGGGAGTCAATGCCTGAATGAATGCTCAAGTAAAAGCATGTTTGGAGCTGCTTATTGAATCTCTGAGCCCTTTTATGTGTCCTCGGTTTGGTTCATTTGTCCAGCTGAGAGTGAGCGACAAAGGTGAGCCTGAAAACTCAACATTTCTCCAGTCTCCTCATGTTGATGCAGAGTAAAGTAAAGTTAAAGGGGAAAAAATGACTGACTTCTCAAAATGATGCGTTATACCGAGGGCTCTTCTCTCTTCCTTTTACACTACATGTAATAAAAATGGTTTAAGGTAATGCATGCATTCTCCGTAGACTGTATAAAAAGAAGTGGGCGTAGCCACTATGACATCATCATTGGTTTGTGGACTAATGTTGCCAGTCAACCACAAAGCCTTGGTTTTTTTGAGCCAGAAGGGACCATATTTGGACAAGAGGTGTGGAGCTGGGGAAGAGCACACTAGAGCTACAAAACAATACCGCAAACTATGACATACTATGTTAAACATGCGTGCTGAAAGTACATTCAGCAAGTAGCTGAACACATACTCCAAAAAGCCCTGGCTTCCATAGACATACATTGAACTTCTCAAAGTCAACCTTTTTTGTTCAGGAGTCATTCTGGTCTGGCCCTCTAATATATGATCTGGTCCATCTTTACATTTTTCCTCCATTAATAAGATCTCAGGTTGAATAGAAATCTTTGATGTCTGCTGTGTCGGGCTTTCGGAGCTTCTGTTTATTGAATGAAACACATTTTTTTCTGACATGCAGCTCGACTGCAGTTGTTGAACAACACCATAAAATGACTTTGTTGCGCAAATGCTTGATGAAGTTACAGTAAGTCAGTAAGTTAGCCTTTAGCATTAGCTCACCCATGACTCCTCTAATTATCAGGCCGGCTGACAGATGACATAAGCGCCCATCGTTTTTTTTGTGTATCAACGTCTTTTTTTCAGTTGTTCCTAATGAGGAGAGAGCACATGTGGCTGCCTAGAGAAAGAGTGCAGCATCTTTTGTCAGAGCGCTTCTCCTTTTTTGTGCAGCTGCGCTGAGTGCTTTCAGTTGAAAATATCTGAACTCTTCACAAACTTCAATTGTTGGACTAACAAAAAAAATGCTTTAGAAGTTTGTTCTGGTCACATCTGCCTGCTCACAACAGGGACAGAAAAGCCTATTTGTGGGACACAAGGTGTGTTTCCATTTGCTTGATTTGAGCATAAAAAAACCTGAGTGGAAATGCTGAAAATTAAAAAAAAAACAAACAAACCTTAAAATATTTCAAAAATGTTTTTACACTTACGAGAGGTTGAAAAGGTAAATCTGAATACGTGCAATGGAAACCAATTTAACAAATTATTACAAGTGTCTGCATCCGAGGAGGATTAAAGAGATGTCAACATTCACTGAATTAATACAATTAACAACCAGAAATGAAATAGTAGGTGGAAACTGCAACACAATGCCACCATGTATGAAGAGCTGCAGAAACAAATGTTAGACAAAAGCTTTGACAAACTGTGGAAGAGTCTGAAACAATGTCATATATGATCAAATCTTACTTTAAAATCTTCTTTACATGCACAAAATCTTTAATTTTTTACTGTTATTCTGAAAAAGGCAAAATTCCTAATAAGCCATTTGCATGGCTGATGAAAATGAATATTCCACTAATATTCTGTCCACATGCATTTGTGCATACTCAGATTTAAAAAAGTCCTTTTCCATAGTTTTCCTGGTGACGTTCCACTGTGTGAACTCAACCTCCCTCTTTTGTTCCTTCAAACACTTTCTGGAAAAGGTCAGTTTCTGATATTTGCTCATATCCATAAAGTTGTTGACATCCTCTGTCATAATGTTTAACAGTAGGTGTGTTTTTCCTTCTGACCAGAAATGTGGACTTTTCTTTGGATTCATCATCTCCACCAGAGGACCTTTGTCTTTACTCCAGCTGAGTATAAACAGAGGTCATGTGTCGCAACCTGCAGTAAAACGCACAAATTAGATTCGATTTCCGAATGTGCTGTAAACATGTCCAAAGAATCCTCATAAAACCAGAATAATGTCTTAATTGGAAAATGCTTCATTCGGAAAAAGGCCTTTTTCAGAATATATAAATGGAATATTCTGTTTCCAGTTCCAAATCAGCGCTAACATGAGCTATTGTAGCTATGCTATATATTTTAATTAAGTACCAGTACATTTTTGTGAAGCAGGTGTGTTAGTTTAACTTCTTAACCACAACTGCAGCGGAGCTGTTTGTCTGGAAAACAATACATTTTAAATACATTTTTATTTAACAAAAGCTCTGAAAGTCCATCACACCTGTCAGTCAAAGCCCACACGGCACATTCTATTAGCCCTCTATTATCCCTAAAATCTTATTAATAGAGAAATCATTTACAAAAGGACACCAGTACACTTATTGAAAAGGTCCAAATAAAATGAATGAGACTAGAATGACTCCGAAAAACACACTTCAAGAGACTTTCACAATGGTGTCAATTTTAGACAATTTTTTTACCTCCTCCTCCTCCTGAGTATGTAAACAGTCCCAGCTGCCAAAACTCCAAAGTTTGGAATCTGTCGTTTCTGTCCCTGTGTGTGTCTGTGTGTGTGCGTGTGTGTGTCAGTTCAACCCAGGGGGTGTATTGTTTTGTTACCTGTTTGTTTTGAACATTACACAACCAGCTGGTTTCTCCACAGGCCACAGATCTGTATTCCTTTTTTGGATTCATGTTAAGTGTATGTATGTATATGTGTGGTGTGAGGCCTTGTTTCTCACAGCCTCTGGCTTCAGTGTTATCCAATTCTCCCACTGTGTTTGCTCTCAACAGGTTTTTTATCATCACATTCAACTGCTGACTCGATCTACACGCCTTCCCCTCTCCTCTGCTTTTTCCTAATACGTCTGCCAAATGCAACCAATCACTCTTTGTCTCTTAAATGTATTCAGGTGGGCCTGCTCGGCCAAACGTGACACTATAACCTTGTCCACAGGTGGTTGAATGTGACACAGATTGGTCTAGGAGATCATGTTGTGTATTGAGTTGAGACTATTTGTTAACCTTTTGTCCTGAGGAATATGAAGCCTCCAAGGGGTCACACTATAGGAAAAAATTATTTCATAAAGGAAATGTGGACTGATAACTAATATGTAATGGAACAAATGTGATGCATGATGGCGATGAAGACTTCTGATCTTTAGAATAAAACAGGTTTATGAGTCATGAACTTTTGAAATGTACACCAGTCGTTCTCAGACTTCTTCAGTTTAACACTTCTCACACCCTGTTTGTTTATTTTGATTTTTTTCTGTTATTTGTACCCCCTGTTTGTACCAGAGAAATATTCATTATATATATATATATATATATATATATACGTATTTGTATATATATATATGTGTTTTAAAGTCTTTCAGCCGTTCATCACTTTATCTTTGAATGAGTTTTATTGATTCCAAATCTTTTAGCAGTGACTCTCTCGCTGTTCACTTTTTCATGAAAAACCAAACTGTCTGTCTTCTCCTCAACCTGCAATTCTCTTCTCTTGACTGAGTTAGAAGTTACTATGGATTGTTTTAACCTTATATAATATGATAATAGTGCTTCAAAAATGTTTTTGGCCACTGATATTATCATGCCTATAATAAATTATTATTCTGTAGCATCCTGACCTGAACAGACCAGTGAGCAAAAAGAATCTTCTTCTGTTTTAATTAGGAAGATGAATTGTTGTTGGAAAGTTGGAAGTATTAGGTCAAATAGTGGGTATCGTGCAGTGACAGACGCATATATCTGCAAATTGCAGCAAAGAGGATATTATACTTCATTATCTAACAGTTATTAGTCTGTGTGGTCAATCTACATTGCACAGACTTGAAAAGATTCAATTTCCTTGCCATTTTAATAAACGAAGCACTTAGTTTAGCATTAATATGCAGAGTTATTCAAAATTGATTTATTTTCAAACCAATATTCTTTAATGCAATATGATCTCCAGGGACTCATTGAGAAGAAAATGTAACTAAATGTGCTGAAACCCACGTTAGATAATATTTATTTCCAAATGATTTATATGGCATTGGCAGGTCTTTAATCAGGTGTCAAGCTTAAAGTTCACCAAAAAACACTTTGAAAAGTAACTGAGTTTGTAGATACTAGATGTGCATTAGCAGTTTCCATAGTGTCAGGTTGGATAACTGACCAACCTTAGTGATCATCAACAAATCAGGGTTGCAGAAGTGTTCAATGTATTTATTCAATAAAGAAAAAGAGTTTGTTAATAAATAACATCTCTTGGCTTTTCTGACATGCTTCTGCATTTGGATTTTTTCTTATTGTCCTTCGCCTGGTAATACGTGATGTTCCTCACAAATCTATCTGAAAGAGACATACAGAATTCATGTATTTCAGTTCCATATAAAATTGCAGCCTTGTAACATGACACAGAGAAATCCCTGTAACCCTCCACACACTAACGCCAATACAGCATTACATGTAGCATTACAGGCTAGGAAAGCTGCTAACAGGACTACATTTGACATAAGACACTAACATAATAGTTTTGACAAGCAAAGAGGAAATAACTTTCCAATTGATAACTATCCATTTCTAGATGTACCCCGGGTGTTGAAAACCACGTGGCAGAATGTGACGACTTAGGAGTGAAAACTGGCTCTACATGATTCACACCAGAACCACAATAAAAAAAATCAACCATATCTTGCATTGGGTTGAGTTGTTAAATTGCCTCTTTGGAGCATATGTAGTCATTGTCATTGTCTACTTACTGTGCGGGATGCTGGAGGTCTCTTCTATCATGTTGCACAACTCGATTTCTTTCAGTCGGATGGAAAGCTCACACACATCTTCAGCCTCACTCCACGGCGCTGGCCCAGAATCCTCTGCTGTACCACTGAAGGCATCCAGAGGTTGGTAATCAGGCACCGCCAAACAGCCAGCCGTCCTCCAGGCCAGTGGAGCTTCTCCCCACTGAGGGACTGAGCTGTTTCGATCAGTCGTTTTACCACAATCCACACTGGAAGAATCAGTAGCAGCACTGATGATCAAGTTGAACTGTTTTGGTCTGTGGTCAAACCGCTTTTTCATATTTGCTGCTGGATTGCCATAGATAGAGGGAAAATATCTGACAGTAGCCATGTTATTAATCACTACCGTTAACAATCTAAGAGGTGTTTAGACTTTGTTTGGATTCAAAGTGGAGTTGTTGTATTCTAGAACAAGAGGAGGAGGAAACCATAGATATAAGAAACGGTCATTGTTGCATGTTGTCACTATGCGTCTGTGCGTCCGCCATATTGCGGAGGTCACGTTCCACTAGTGGTGTGTATTGAGAAATATATACCTCTCTACAAATTCAGCTGGGCTGTCTACACCAAGCACTATATAACAATAATGCTAACTATAACTATATAGTCTTTCAAATCGTTTCAACAGATGATGAATGGTATTACTGGATCACTTTCAGAGTTTCAGAGTTCAGACTTTTGTGGTAGTTCTGGTCCATACTCAAACACAATAGGTGACAGTGATGCACCTTAACGATGGACGCCACGAAGAGGAAGTCCGTTCTGAGCTTCTGTAGAAACATGGTGCACTCAGTGAACAGCTTCATCTGTAGATGTAA
>JAPQRN010012795.1:2949-13101 GCA_037367275.1 Coranthus polyacanthus | reverse complement strand
GCCACGAAGAGGAAGTCCGTTCTGAGCTTCTGTAGAAACATGGTGCACTCAGTGAACAGCTTCATCTGTAGATGTAAATGACTCATTCAAAAGTAATAAAAACACAACACTTCTTATTTTCAGGTGATTATACACTTCATTATGAATATTAGATTCCATTTGTGTGATTTAGTTGTCGTGGTGAATACACTACAACTAAATGATTTTCTGTCCTTGAGTGAATTTAAAAATGTGATACAAAGCTGTGTAAGTGAAGAGTGTAATTGCTATTCTTAAGCTGGATTTTGTCTCTTCTACCTTTCCTCCTGTCTTTCTTATCTTGTTTTTTATCTGTTGTTTTTACCCTGTTTGTGTTATATTTTATACATCTGTCATGATTGATTTTCTGAATTTTGTATGGATTTGGTGTGCTCTCCTGGTCAGGCCTCCATCGAAAAAGAGATTTAGGTTAAAGGTTAAATAAAATAAAATAATTAGATCCTCCTAACACACACTGGACCTCTGAGTACAAAAGGTACTTATAGTGTATGTATAATATAACAAGCTTTTAAAATACAACATATAAAGATTAAACCAGTTGTCTGTGAGTTGTTAACAGCTCCAACACATCGTGATTTTCCCTCTAAACGTCTCACATGGTTTGATTTCAAAAAATGTTCAAAACATCCAATATGTTCAAATATTAGAGAAAAAAGTCTCAAGACTGAAAACAGACTGTATCAGAACTGTGTTTTTTTCTTCTTTCTTCTGCCATTAATCATGTGATGAGTCCTCAGATGTATGTGGTGTCTCTGTTTATAAACGTGGATATAAGGTAGTTCCATCTCCAGCAGAAACAACAGTAACAAGCTGCATCTATTCTCAAAGGTGCTCAGGATCTCATAATTACATAAGGTGTTTTTTCTTCCTGTAGTGAATGCAGGGCTCTTCTGTAGCATATTTATCATGTGTAGACCTACATAGTCAGTTTGATCTTTTTTTTTTTTTTTTTACAAAGTAGTTCAGGGTCAGGCTCACCCAGGTAGATTTTATTCCCATTCACAGCAGCTGAAGAGGACATAATCCAACACGCAATAAACTTAAATAATCACATTTCTGAGCATTCATTTATACTGAAATATGCACATTTTGCTGATTTAATAAGTCATGTATTATGTACAAAAAATGCACAGTATGAGCAGGTTTGTGCAGAGTTGAAGTGTGACCGTTGACAGTTGATCTCACACTCTGTAAAACTGAAAATAAAAGCAGCAGGGAAATGACTCAGGCTGCACGTTTATACAAGAGCCATGAATAATACAAATTTAGCTTTAATATCTTGAATGTATAAATAGAATGATAATTGATGTTCAACTTAGCATGAGGACTTTAACTTTATATGATGTTAACATGAGGAGAACACATCATATCACTATCGTGTTGACATTTCATTTGTTAGATCATTCAAAGGCAGCACAAAAGCCTGTCATTTTAGACCATTTCAGGGTTTTCCCTTTAGGTTTCTTAGGTGTTGAGTAGGGCTAGTCCCTCAAGAAAAGGTGTTGTTTTTTTTGTTGGGTTAGGGTTAAGTTTTTCTCTGTAGTTTTAATGAATCAAACTGCACTTCTTCCTCACATGGGTGTAGGTTTCATTTAAACAAAAGGAGAAAATCCTCACACCTGCATAGCTCCCACATTAGGGTTTATTTCAGCAAAGTGACGTCAGCACCATTGCTCTTCTTCAGACTTCAGACTGCAGGTTTCATTTGAACACTGGAAGGGGGCACATTAGAAATTTTGATCGTCAAATACTTAATTTCCAGGATGTTGGTGAATTTTCATGCACCAATTTGTGCGTTTTCTGCATCTGTTTATGGTGGAAATGTCTTTATTTATGTAAATGAAAACATATAATTCAGACACCGAGTGACGATATAAATATAATGGAATATAATGCAGTAAGACTCTCAGGCGTTCTGTATTGCTTTCAAATATTGTCATGTCTCTGAGTAGTGTTTTATTGGGTTTTTCCACATTTTTTATTAGGGGGACAAATCCCCTGCATCCCCCCCTTCCTGAAATCTACACCTATGCTGGCTCAGGTGGGTTTGTAGTTCAACTACTTCCAATGTGAAGTAGTTGGTAGTTTGCAAAGCTATGCTTTCTGAGCAGTTTTACCAACTCTGGAGTCAAGAACTGAACTTTTAAAATTAACAAAATTTCCATATTCAGTTGTTTTAAATGATGGAGGTGGAGTGCATGTCATTTTAACAAGTATATAACTTGACCGATTATTATGGAAAAACCATAGTGGAGACAAATTATTATCCCAAGTGGAGTGTTACGATGTCTGACTGTGACTGGCAGCCTGACCGGTGGGATTTATTGCTCCGTTGGCTCGGTTATCAGTTTGTCTTTGACTTAAATCCATCCAAAGCAGAGGATCTTTGTTCTGAAACACTGAAGGACTAAAGAGGTCTTTGTGAAAAGGAGGAGGCGCACTGGAGCTGTGATCGTCGTAGTAAAAAAGCCGCTCTCTCTCTCTCCTCCTGCCTTCAGTCGGATTTGAGGACATCTCTCTCTTGGAGCTGGAGAGGAGAGGTTGGTCCGGTCTCTCTCCTCCAGCAGCAGCCGCCGGGCTTTCTCTCTGCCCCTCTCTCTCTGCAGCCTCACCATCACCATTCCCGCTTCACATCATGGATCTGTGGACTAAAACAAGACTCTTGGCTTGGATTATCGCTCAGGTCGCGCTGCTTCTCTCCAGTTCGCACGGGACAAGCGGAGAAGGTGAGCAGCCCGTGCGTTTTTTTCCCTCCCTTTGACTTTTCGCGGAGCAGATACAGTGAGTCCGGGACCCGCAGACCCGGAGAGAGAGGGGGGGCTTTAATGGTTCTGCATCATTCTCTTCTCTGTTTACTGGATGCAAGGCTGTTTTTTATATTAGTGCTTGTTTCTGTGGAAAAGTGCAAAGCTTTTTTTCTGCTTCTTTGAATTCTGCAGCCTTTTGGGATTTAGCGCGTCTCGGTTACGCACAAACGCTCCGCTGTAAAGGAGAAAGAAGGAGAGTTGAGGAGATACTGGGTGATTTAATTCTCATTTGTAGGAGAATCGGGGCCGTTTCATCGGCAAACAACGTGGTTATTATTTCAAGTAGAGCGCGTCAATTCTCTGTTTCGGAAGAACTTAAAACATCCATGCTTTATTTCATTTTCACATTCTAGGGCTTGTTGTGGTGATACATTCTAATTCCCAGTGAGTTTTGTTGGCAGAAGGTGCGTTTTACCCGCTGTAGGCTGAAAGAAACAATCCAGTGACAACACGTGTCACAATCCACTTCTCCCGCCGTTTGCATAAAAACAAGGTTATCACTTTGCTTTCTGGTTAATTTGGCGCTCAGCGCAGCGTGATGGGCATCCTGGGACTGAGCCACCGTTTGTCAGCGTGTGCACACTCCAGAGAGAGCAAGGGGAGCATGTGGGGAGTGTGTGTGAGAAGCGGGCGGGAAGCCAGAAGGGTTGGATGGATGCAGGTGCAGGTTTAGCTGGGTTTGAGGTTGCTGGTTTGATCTTTGAGGTTTCTCTGTTACTGTTTGTTTTTTTCGCTCTTAACCCGAGTGCCATTGATTTGTGTTTTTACATGAGCGCTGGGCTTGTTCCAGGTCTAAAGCTGGAGTGTGTGAATGTGGAGTAGATGTTGTTTTTGTTGTTCTCCTCTCCTGCTGAGAGAGGAGGAGAAAGACAGAGAAGAGAGAGGGAAATCCAAATGCAGGATGGAGGGGAGAGGGATGGAGATGACGTATGTCTGAAACAGATGGCAGAAGAAATGATCATTCTACCTTGCGCGCTATTCATCAAATTTTTATTCTGCTCTCATCCTCTTCAGTCTTACACTCATTCTGTTCTTTTTTTAATGAAAACACACAGATCCCCTCTTTGTCTCCGTCTGCACCTGCATCTCTCTAACTGGCTTCTTTAACCTTTTAACATCCACCCTTTTAACGGAAGAGGTGTAAGACCATTATGTGTGTTATTAGGTTTCATTTGAAAGGGAACATCTTCTAGTTTGTGTTTGACATGTGGGTGAAACACAACCTAAGCTATATCAGTTTAAACATGGCTCAAATGTAACCCTAACCCTTAAATGGGTCGCCGGTGACCTGGTGGGTGTTTAAAGGTTGACATTTTTCATTTCCCCATCTCGTCTTACTTTGCCTGTGTTGTATTTCACTTCTCAAACCACAGCCTCATCTCCACTCTTGTGTTAGCACTTTGTCAGCTCCAGCACCATCCACTGTCATTATGGAATAAGGGGTAAAAACCCGTTGTTTGTTCAGTTTGTATTTCTTCAAACGAATCACAGTTGTCTTGGGTCGGTGCAAAGCGCAGGATCAAGTGAACGTGGCTTTGAAAACGCTGTCAGGGGAGACGTCATTATGGTGGAACCTTTGCACGTGGGGAAGTGAGCAGTGGTGTTAAAATAGCTAAATCCCAGGAAAAGAAAATGACACATAAAAATACATTTGTCTTTGTCAAAACTTGACATTTTCAGTGTGTAGTTGCAGCTTGGAGGTTGTTGTTGTTGTTCTTTGTGACAAGGGGGACTTGAGAATGAAATTGTGAAATAGTCCAGTCACAAGAACGCCCAATATCACCTTAATCACATTGTTTTCACATTGGAGACATTGATATCATTATAATGATGGCTGGAGCTGTGCAACTTCTTAAGCGGAAGAAAATACTTGATAAAGGTGGAGTACGCAATTCTATCCCAGTACACGTTTTGTCAAATTCAGTGACCATCTGCTCACAGTCCACTAGCTGTCAACCCTATATGAATGATGAAAACAGCCCTGGCGCTGTAAGAAATGGCTCGGCCTGATCCATACAACACTATTCCAGCCAATCAGCAACAGGGGGCGTTGCCTTAGTGATGGGCGCAGTGCAATGAGCACTGAAGGGAGGGATGTGTTTGTTAGACTGTTGAGTTCAATTATCAACAGTCTTTCTCAGACAATGACTTACTTCACCTTAATGAATTCATTATGACACGACAACAGGAACAACCTACAGCCTAATCACTGGTTGGAAAGTTGAAGGTGGAAAGAGATGGTGAGGAAGGAACAAAGAGGCAAAGATGTGTCTGATTTCAGTTAAAACAAGTACATCCTTTCTTTATCTTCCATTCTGAAAAAAACACCAACAGCCATGCCAAAATAATTCTAATCCAAAATGAAAAATATCTACCCCTCTCAGTCGTCCTCCATTGAAGCCTTTTCCTCATTCCGTTTTTACTTCCTGCTGTCCCTCCTGCACAGATCTACTGCTAAAACTCCAAACTCTTTCCCATCTCCTTGCTCTCCTGTTCTTTGGATCTCTTCCCTCCTGCTGGATCTGAATCACTGAGCTGAACTGCTGCTGTGTCGCTGCCTCTTTCTTCCCATTTTTTCCCCCTCCTATCCTTCTCCTCTCCGCCTATATTCATCTAGTTATATCCCTGTTTCATGTCCACATTTCTTCATCTTTGTCTCTGTATGTATTCTTTTCTGGCTGCTTGCTGTGTACTCTGTGTATTATCTCAAGGTGGTTAAATATAGATTCAGCTGACAGGTACTGGGAATATTTTGTGATTATGTTCAGTTTGGGCCTTCCAGTATAGATGTGTATTTCATTTCATATTACCCTTATGACTGTGCACTGTGTGAACTTGATGCTCTGCTACCAGGCCTCAGATTTATTGGATGGTAATTTGATTAAACACTCATTTTGACACAGGGAACCTTTTCCATAAACAGCTTTAATGTCATGTATTACACCTAAAGGCTCTAATTGGGTCTGTTGATATGGCGCCTGGAGCTTTTGGAAGATCTCCGAATTTGTCCAGGGGCAGTTTCTGCTATGCATTTACATGAGCCATCAAATGAATATTTATATGGCTGTTAACAGCCGCTAATTTTCTGTTTTATATTGATAAGCGCAGAAGCCCACATTTAAGTTTCTGTGTGACTCGTAATTCATTTCACACAGTAATTCTCTGTAGGCCTCCTCGTGGTTTCACTCCTGCAGTGTGTGGTGGAAAAAAGCTGTCTCATAATGTTTTTTTGAATGTACTTTGAAGAAGATAAATGTATTTCATTGTTGAGACGCCACACCTAATTGTCAGCTTACAGAAAAAGCATCATAAAGTGTCTTAAAAACCAACCATTCCATCAGGGCTTCCCTTTAATCTGTCACTTGTCTGCAGTAGTGGAAAAGAACTAAGTACATATACTCAAGTACTGAACTTAAGTACAAATTTGAGGTACTTGTACTTGAATATTTTCATTTTCTGCCTTCTTCTACTCCACAACAACCCCAAACATTGTACTCCACTGAATAGTTATACTTTACTGAATTTACTGTACTCGTAACTTTCATCATGCTCTTAATATAATAAAAAAATAACCAATAAATGACAGATGTTTTAGGCCTATTATAGATTTAGCTACTAAGTATAAACAATGATTAAACAGAGCCCAACCATTACCAGCTGCAACATTAAAAATGAACATCTTAACACATCCAGTATAGATTATTCAGAAATGGGCCCCTCTGCACTTTTAGTTCTTATATGTATTTTTACTTAAGTGTGGTTTTGAATTAAGGACTTTTACTTGTAAACATAAACAAGTAAAAAAACATGACTGAATTAAAGAAGTGGATGTAGCCAACGTGACATTACATACATATACTTGAAGACATGAAGTTGATAAATGTTAACACATACAGTAGTGAACTTTGTGTAATATATAAAACATTAATTAGCAGGCTAGCTGACAGACCTTTTAATGCAATACAGACTCCTAAAGTTAGCAAATGATGCTTAGTTATGCTAATTGAATGATTAATAAAGTAACAAGTATTAGTGTAACATCTTAAAGGGAACATATTGTGACAAATAAGGTTTTCATGTCTTCGTGTCAATAAAACAGGTCTAGGGTCTCTAAAAACAACATTAAACTCAAAATGCCACTTTTCAGACGACTGAGCCTGAAACAAGCTGTTTGTATTTCTGTGTATTTGTGATGTCACAACTAGCCAGTCCTCCAGGACCACCAAAACCACTCTGGCACCTTAGCTGGGTGATACATGATGGTATCCATGGCACAGACAAGAAAGGGGCGTGAGCAGCTGCAGCTCATTTGCATTTAAAGTGACAGACGCTGTAACAGCCTTTTTGGAACAGAACTGAAAACTGTAAGTGTACAGCCATGATACAATGAATGATCTCTGAGATATTTTGAGCTGAAACACATTTTGGGGACAAAAAATGGGTACGACATGTCCCCTTTAACCACAACACAGGAGAGCTGTCTCAGCAGACAAATGAGCTGTCAATTAAAACTCAAATGGCATGCATCAAAGCCTTCCATTTTAGATAGCTTTCATGAGACTGATTCATGTTCAAAAATTTTAAGTTATTTGATGTTATAGAAACAGGTGATTGGCAGCTGCAGTGACCAGTCATGGTCCAGAATTGTGGAAATGCATGGTCGACTGGCAGGCAGATGCAATGTTTTTGCATCACTAGGTACAAATTGTGCCATACAAGCAACATGGCAGCTCCTGTGACTGGAATATTAGCTTCATTTTTACACAGCAGAAAGGATTCACATACAGTCTCTGACTTACTCCTTTACAAGGCAAAAGCTGTCAGGAGACTTTTCCACTGTATCAATGAAATTGCAAAGAAAATCTGACACACTGTCACGCACTTCAATGAGAACCGTAACTTCAATGAGGTGTGTTCACTATCCTTGCGTTGTAATCTGTTCATGCAGTTCTCTCGGTTACTAGCAGTTGTGGCCAAAAAATGTGTTTTGTGAGGTTATGGCGACTTTAACCTTTGGCCAGTCGAAGTGAATGTTTGTGCCAAATTTGAAAAACAATTCCTCACAGTGTTCCTGAGTTATCACAGTCATAAGAGTGGACAGATATGAGAGCACACCAACCTTGACCTTTGACCACCAAAATATTTTCAATTCATCCTTGAGTTCAAGTCCAAGCCAAATTTGAGGAAATTCTGACAAGCCATTCCTGAACTATCACGCTTTAAATGTAATGGGGACCGGAACGATAGGCTGATATAAGTTTTGTGTACAGTGGTTCAGTATATTTATTAGAGCTTTTCCACTATTGAAATATAAATGTATACAGTGTTGCTTCTTAAAATAACTCTAGGAGCCTGGTCTGCAACATTGTTTGTCAGTGCAAAAGCTTTACAAATCAGTATATCAGTATCAAGTATTAAGTAAGGGTGTTCAGTGGTGTTTGGTTTGGGGTCTTCATCTTGTATAAATGACCCCAGTGTTAACAGTTGGTAGGTAAAGTAGCAGTCTCAGCAGTTTGTGTTTTTCCCCTACTTTGACCACCCTCCCCTCTCTTAAGCTCCCTCTCTTTCTTAGTAACTGTCTATCTCGCTGTTTATCTCGGCTAGCCTGACCCAGCAGAACACTCATCATGCATGGACCATAAACCGCAGCAGCGTAATAAGTTCAGACTGCAGAGGTGGGGGGATCCCATGCAGCTGCAGGTTTTTACTGAGTGTCACATCTTCTCCTTTGGAGACAGTTCACTGTTCATTATGGAGGCGGTACCAAAGTACAAATACATATTTCAGCAGCCACAGACTTGTTCGCCAGAGCAGTGAGTGAGTGAGTGAGTGAGTGAGTCACTAGAATTTACTTGATGAGATTCAAGGAAGTCAGTGTGTGAAACAGCTACCCACAGGGCCATAAAGTCACTCTGTGTTTAATCGGCTTCCAATATTACAAGATGAAAGAGTCGCTGTGGGTTTAGTAGCTGAGAGACCGACAGCCAAATTACTAAAATGCAAACCAAAATGTGCCTTTGAGCTGCCAAACAATGAGATGCTGTTTATTCTTTGTAGGCTGGTTGGTGTCAGTGTGAAGGGAACATGTTTCTTTCACACTTTCTTTCTCAAAAATAAAAATAGGCCTTTAGACTTCTCAAAGTTTGAAAGTTAATCAGGAATGTGTCATGTATGTATTGGCATGTAGAGACCGATTTGAGTTTATCTGTTTTTGTTGATACAGTGCATAAAGTTTAGGAAATGCAAAAAACTCCCAGAATGCAGATTTTGTAAAGTACCTGTGGCTGTTTTAGGATGTTTACACACCTAAAATCCTGAACCAAGGTTTATGTGTCTTTTTTACAGTATACGCATTTGGTTAGGTTAGTTTTGCCGTGACACTACAATTTTTGGATCGGACTTAACAACTTTGCATGATATACCTACGTCCTGTCGTCATCATCCATGTGCTCTGTCTCCTTGTAGTTGACAGTGATTGGTTCATAGACGGGCCAGTGTCTGACTTTGGCATGTCATTTTTAACTATTTCCTTCTTTTGTTTGTATTTCTTCTTCTTTTGCTCTTCTGTTGACAGTGGTCTTTGTAACTTCCTGTAATTGGTCCAAAAGTCTGAACCATCCAAAAAGTGTTTTCACACTACAAATGAACTGAACCATGGTTCAGTTTGATGCAGAGCGAGACTTTCTTTTGATGGGACCAAAGATGGGATAACTGGTCTGCACCGTGGTCCAGGACAGGTTTCACACCTGCAAATTTGGTGTCCGGCGTTTAACTCCAACTGCCTCCTTCTAAGGATTGTCCCTATTTAATGACGTCAACTGCTGATGTGGGTACAGTACATGTTGTGGGCCAGTAGAGGGTGGCAGTACACTTGTGTAGCATCTACCCTGCTCAACCCACAAAGAAGAAGAAGAAGGCGAGCATGTTGCATTGTTTACAGGCACAGCGGCCGACCAGCATGTTTTTGAAATGTTCAAAATGTTGAAGTGTTTGTCATGTTCTGACCATAAAGAAGAATTTAAACCACAAATAACCATCTGGTTTCTTCAACCTTCACTCAGGACCAGAAATTAGCTTTGAGATTTAAAATAAATAATGATTGGAACATTTATCCTAATAAATATTGAGAGGGAGTGATAGTAAAGCTTTTATAATTTTTGCCGCAGACACAAGTCTTAGCATTTACAAAGGTATCTATGCAGAAGACCAGTCTAATTGAAAAGTGACATGTGGATGGAGGCGTGTGGTATGAATTGAACCTTTTCGAGTTCATCTTCTTTCTCTTTGACTTTAAAACAGGCCTCGA
>JAPQRN010012665.1:11820-22573 GCA_037367275.1 Coranthus polyacanthus | reverse complement strand
CCACTAGATGTCACTGAACATCACACACTAAATCTAAAATCTCTTTTGGAAAGAATACTCAAGACCCATTGTTACCAATCAAAAGACCCGTAATTATGTAAATGATGATGATAAAAGCCAATCAGTCCAGTTCTCTAAATGCTAAGGAAAGGTGGGTCAAAGGAAATGAGATAATTCTTGGTCAGACTTTTCTCAAAATCAAGTGATTAACATAAGGGACAATGGATGCAGATCATCATGTAAGTTGCCACTGCTTGTTAAGCCTTTTCCATTTCATGACACAACTTCCCATAGTTTGGTATATATACTTATATGTTATCCTTAGGTGAACTATGAACATTGAACTATGATCATAGTGAAGTTAATGTTGCAGCGCGACTTTATACTCAGTTCACATCTCATGTTGAGTGCTTCTGTATTTGGATTATCACAAATTAATGTTACTTCAGTCACAGACATTGAAATCCTTGGCTTAATAAAAACTGGATCATCTCTTCAGGGGGAAGAGAACTTCAGTCAAATCGGGCTGGGAGGAAGTATATTCATAGGTTAAAATGTTATTCTATCTTCAAGAAACTTCAATAAAGTTATTCTCATACATACATTTCATTTGGACTGAAGTGTTCAGCTTATTGACATCGACATCCAGGACATGGCAGTGTGACGTTCTGGGTGACATGCTGACATTTAGTCTGTCAGTTATGAACAGAACTACTGGACAAGTGAAAACTTTGTCATGTTGCTTGAACTACATGTCATTCAGGGTTTATAAATGTCCAGAAATTAACAGGAATCCCTCCCATAGTTGGCAAAATATTTGACTCTCGACACTGGAGATTGTAGAAGCCGTTGCATTATTTATTCATGTATGCTGCATCTCTGTTCAATATCTCCAGCTCCAGTCAGTGATGATATGAAATGGAAGAACACAGGTGATTGGTGACCTTGCACATATGTTTTGGTGATCTACAACATGATCATACTGATTTACAAGAGACTTCTGAGAGACAGTCTGAGGCTCAACATCAACATTCAAATCTAATCCTGTATCATCTAAGATGAAAACAAACAATCAGTGTCATAAGAAGTCAAACGTGAAATAAGAAATGTTTCTTGCAGTCACGCTTGACTTTGAATGAATCAAAGAACAAGAGTTCTGATTCAGTTTGTGTTACGTGTCCTCATTAACAAGCTGATCAACAAAACCTGCTCAATGATTCCAAATCACCACACCGAGAACACACTGAATGCAAATACACACCAGTGACCCGTTGCACCAGCTCTACGCAAGTTTTCTCTTAAATAATTGAGGCAAAGTTGATTCTAAAAGATGCATTGAAACTAGGGCTCCATCAATGTTTGGCTGCACCGCAGAGATGTGAGGTTCGGCTTAACTGGCCAAACTAACCAACATATTATCACATAAAATGACATTCTCACGTCCTGTTCCTGCAGTTTATTACCGTCATAGAATTTAACATTGCTTTGTTACTGTGTCTCTTGAGCCTAATTGCCTTTGAACACTTTGCTATGCAATGGTGAAGAGGCTAATGGCTAAAATAGCTAATCACCAAAAAAAACAACAACAAAAAGGTTCATAAACTAGGACAAAGCATCATGATTTGAGTGACAGGTGGGCGCCGTCTGTTTCTGCTGCCGCGTGGGACGAGATGGACTTTCAAAGCTTCTGTTTATTGAATAAAACATGTTTTCCTTGACAGACAGTTCTACTAAAGCTGTGATGAAGGAGAGCGTTCAAGCGTTGTCATGTAAATGTTTCATGAAGTTTCCCGGAACTTCATTGCAAAACCTGGCCTGTTTGTGTAAATTGGCTACATTAGCAAATGTTAGCATTAATTCATATTGTATTATATGGTCTGTCAGTGGTCAGTGATTTCAGCTTGGAAAGTTTTACCCCTTGTTCTTCCCCTGCTCCAGCCTCGCACCAAAATATGGTCACTTCTGGCTCTAAAAAAAACAAGATGCCGTTCACTTTCCATATACAATCTGCGGGTGCAACTCAATACAGATTCATATGTGACATTGAACTGATGAGCTGTAAAAGAGAATAGTTCTGTTCGAATTAGCTTCAGCTGAATCAGTTGATAAGTTGACCGTGCAGATGGGCAGCAGCCAGTCTCACGCAGACTTCCTCTCACACATAAATGGATTTACAGTGTCTGGTGTTCTTTGTCCCTCTGCTTTATCTCCACTCTTGGCAAACAGATGAGTAGCCTACATTCAGACGAGATAAGCTCATCAACTGTATGTTTGTGTGTAGTGCTTGTTCCGGCGTATGTGTGTGTTTAAAGGCTTTAAACAGTGCTTTAAGGCACCACGGGCATTATGGCCCCAAGATGCAAAATTTTGGACTCAGCCATTGTCCTGTGTGTGCGTGTGTTTTCCTGACAATGCTTCTGGGTCAACTCACTCAGCATTGAACTCCATTTGACCCCACCTCCCATGATGCAACACTCCTAGTAACCTCCCACGGCTTTCCACAATTCCTACCATCCTTTTCCTTTTCAATTGCAGGCACAAAGATACATTCAGAGCCGCGGATACACACACTAATGCGGAGATGCTGACACAAACACACACCTCCGTCCTTTCTGCCGGAGCTCCTTTTCTCAAAGTGACAAAGAGCTCTCAGGCTGTTTGGTGGCAGTCCTTGTTTACCACCCTTCCTCTTCCTCCTCCTCCTCCTCCTTCTCTTCTTCCTCTTCCTCGCTTCTTTTTTTATAAACCATCCCTCAGAGAGAGTCTGTCATGGATAAAGAAATCCTCAGCAGACACACAGACTAGGATTGAGAGAGGACGACCTTGTTGTTGCACAATACCTGACACGGAATAGATCTATTTCTGTCCTCCTTTATTCAAGCACAGGAGTGTGTTTGTGCGATGATTATCTAGGTGAGTGTGTTTTTCTTTACCGCCTCTGTGGCAATAGGTCAAACACAGCCGAGCCGTCACAGTTCATAAGCTGCAATATTTGTCCCATATTGATTTTACACCGCAAATGAAAATGGGTGTTTGGAGAATCGTGAAATGTTGTGAAATGTGTAATAAAAAAAGCCTCAAAGGTGCAAAGCTTCCTCTAATTACCACATATACACAGCAGGTATTCCCATACTCACCTATACACATACTTCCTTAATGCAGGTAGGCTTCCTTTAGAAGTGTAAATGAGCGGGGAGACTTGTTTGGAGATGACAGAGGGGAGGACAGGAGGAGGTACATGCAGTAAGACTACTTACCATCAGTGCAGTCATAAAGGCTCTATTCACCACCGCAGTCCTGCTCAGTGACAAGTATTCCCACAGTAACGTTACACATAACAAACAAACTGCTCTTTAATTATACTGAGATATTTCCTATAAACAGTGTTTGTTTAGCTGCCCTTTATTGCTGATTGCAATGACATAATAACTTTCCTGGGGAACGACATCTGGCACACAGGAAGAATGCAATTTACATTTCTAATGTGAGCAACAGCTGTTTGTTTGGGATAAACAGAAGAAGTACACACAAAGAAAAAGTTAGAAAGTTACCTATGGTGTTACAAGGGCAGCCCTTCACATCCAACTCGTCCTCACACCTAAACGTCAGAATAGGTTGATTGCCAAGGACTCCCGTGACGGCACACATGTACAGGCACATCATACCAAAGATGACATCAGAAATACTACTTACCTATTGCTTTTATGATGCAGCAATGCCATGGTGAAGAATTAATTAGGTTTAGGCACAAAAACAGCTTGGTTAGGGTTAAGAAAAGGACTATCTGGTGACAATGACCTATAGTTTGCATTGTTTAACAGCTGAATAGAGAGGTTCGTCTTAATGTCAGGTATTGCAGATGATGGTAAAGGTGAGGTTGGCCAGTTACTATGGCTACATGTCTCCAACTGGCAACAAGGCTCTCAGGAAGTGATGGAATTTATGCCCTGAGGAGGTTGTCTGAAAAGATGCATACTACCCTTTATTTAAGTATGTTGAATGATACTCCACATACTGAGTATATAGTGCATAGTATGGAGTTTTGGATGCAGCGGGGAGTAGAGAAAAGGTGAAACTGAAAATTCCTTGTTTGTCCCAGAAGGAAGAAAACAAAAAATTACTTTGTTGTTAATGAAATATTTATGTTTCTGGAAGACCTTAACAAACACCATTTCCCAGAAGAACAAGTTGGTGGAGTGGTGGGAGAATGGATTTGTGGATTTATCTGTAATCCAGATATGTTTTGCATGCAGCAAAGATCATATGTAATGTTTTTAAAGACTTACAGGAAGGTTAACTTTGTTCATTAAAATAATTGAAGCTGTGGAGACATACAAATATGCAGGATTATTCATTTCCTCCCAAATCCAAACCAAAGTAAGTCCACATCACAGTTGATTGGCTGCCCCTGAGTTCAAGATGAATGTCAAAAATACTTATTCATGCAGAGAAAATAGAGGGAATACTTAAAACTATTTTTATCTTCTATTTAGCATATAAAGTAACACTGTGGCACAGTATTAGCACTTTGAAAACACCAGCCACATGCAGTATCACATCAACACACACCATATGAATCACGTTTTGTGAAAATCATGCAGGATTCACAGGTGTGATTAAGTGATTCACATTTATAGGCTACATTTCTGAGCACACAGTCTCTTAAGATCTTACATTTTGTCAGTCTTATCCTCTAGATAACAGGACATACAAATGTTTTTGGCACTACTTTTATTTTTTATGGGGCTTTTTTATGGAAGAGGTGAAAAATGTATGTGCATTAAAATAAATAATCTGTATCTTTTTATCACTGACAGCACTACTTGATGTTATAAATCAGGGAGCCTTTGACATTTCATTTGCTTGTTAAGAGAATCATGTTCAAAGTGTCATTTTTGGTGCTTCAAAAAAAACCTAATCATAGCAAATTAGTAGATCATACATCATATATCACCCAGATAGGTTGGTTTTAAAACCAAGGGGTCACAATGTGGAGTTTTTGTAAAAATATAAAATGGTGCTGAAGAAGCACACTAACACAAATGTACACTGATACACAAATTACATGTAAGTTCAAACTGTCTTTATACACTTGACCTAATCAGTCTCTCTTGACTGTTACAGTGTAAAATGAGTTGTAATGTTGCATCTAAGATCTGCTAATACTGGACTAGTACAGGGATCTGCGGTCACCTTACATTTAAGAGAGAAGAGAGACTAGTGCTGCTTGTAGCCTTGAACACAGTGAGAGCTCAGCGTTTGACAGATGAGTACTAACATTTTATTGCATTTGGTGCTGAATCTAAGGCTATGTCCACACTAATATGTTTAAAAAAAAAATAAAAAAAAAACACAACTTAACACCTAGCATCCACACTACTTTGGCGGTTTAGCCTCCCAAAAAGGGACAAAAACAGAGACCTTTACAAATGATGACGCAGACACCCAAGACGCCCTTTACTACCAGCTGTTAATTCAACATGGATGCTGAATTAGAGGCGATTCTGTTCTTGTTGTCTCTGTTAGGAGTATAATGATAAAATGCTCAACAGCTGCTGACTGCATTCACAGCAGGGGAGCTGTTATTTGAGCAATTTACGATATTTTCCGTGTCCAGAGGCGTTATCAGCTCCCTTCGTCATCTGATGTGTGATTTGGGCATAATTAAATGTTCAGAGATTATTTCTGAAACTTTGCTATAACGCTCGTGTGTAGGGAGATTGTTTTCACTTTAAAATGCTGTTTTAAAATGAAAATGCACTAGTGTGGTTGTAGCCTAACATTCAGTGCATGAAAATGGATTTCAGTTGAGATGTACAGTTTGCCTGGGGTCATTGTACGGAATAGTTATGCTTCATGATGATTCAAAGTTTAAGGATGAGAAGTTGCACTGAAGCTCATCCACTTCAAATTCCAAAAAAATGAAAAAAGCCTCTGATTAAAAGCCATTTTTATAAAAGTGAGTTTTGGAAGAGGATATTGAACTAGGTTGACTGAATCCCAGTGGAAGGTTTTTCCAGAGTTGCGGATACTTTACTATCCAGTCTCAAGCTTTACTCTGGGGACCGAGAGCAACAGCTGGTCAGCAGATCTGAGAGTACGACGAGGGGAGTAACAGGTGAGAAGTTCAATAATGTTAGACAGGCCGCTGAGTGATTTAAAAAAAAAAGATCAATGGGGGTGGGGGTTGGGAGAGAGGTGTTCGTATTTTCAATTTTTACTAACAACCCAGTTGCTGTATTTTGTTAGAGGTGGTTGGTGGATTTCTGGGGCAACCTGACAAATAATAACCCAGATTCTTGGAGATAAAAGCAGGAACCGAAAGAGCTGGATGAAAGAAGTGACTGAATATAAGAAATGATCTAATCCTGATTTGACCAATAGCTGATTTAATGATACTGCTAAAATATTTAGACGTGTTCCAGTTGGAATCAAAGTCTCACAGATTTCTGGCGTCATGGATGCACAGTCAAACTGAAGTCTGCCTTACGTGATCCCAATGTGCTTTGGTTACAAACACAATCAATGCAGTTTTGTCACCATTCAGCACTACTGTACAATCTGGACTCTTATGTTGGAGAGCAAGGTTGTGAGTGAGACGAGGAGGTGATGGATTTATGGATATGTAGATTTGGCTATCATCTGCATAGAAATAGAAAGAAATATTTCTGTTGCGGATAATTTAACCCAGTGGTAACATTATAGAGAACAGCAAAGGTCCGAGGATAGACCCCCGAGGAATGCCACATTTGCATTTCCAGTTAATACAGTGAAGGTTCTGTCATGCCTACGTAGTTTTGTAGTTGATCAACTAAAATACAGTGATCAATTGTATCAACAACCAGCATCTGAATTCATCCTAATGTCATCTAGGACTTTTAGAAGTGCTTTGATTCGATTTGATTTAGAAGTGATTGATTCAAACCTGGACTGAAAGTGTTCAAAGAGTGAGTTCTCATTCATAAAGAATATGAGCTTGGAAAAAAAACACTTTCTCTAATACTTTGGCAAGAAATTTAAACATGGTTCTAAAATAATTACGAGTGTCTGTGTCAAGGTCCGACTTTTTCAATAGGGGCCGAACAACAGGCGAAACTCCTGAAGATACGGGGTGTTATAAATTCTCAAGATAAAACAGAAACCTCTTATAAAGTCTTGTGGGTAAAACCTCCAAGGGAGAGGATGAGGATTTCATGCCATTAACCATGCTCATTAAATCTCACTGGGGTAAAGGATAAAATGAATTAAAAGTCTGATAGACCTCCCTGTGTGGTAGAGTAAACAGAGATGGCATGATCTAGAGTCTACTAATGCTGGAAACCTTGACAATAAAGGGTTGAAATGCTCACATCTCTCAATAGAGGAGACTTCATTGGAACAGGTATTTAATGGTCCTAAATAACGGGTTGGGGTTGTGAGGATTTGCACCAATGGGATGTGAGAAGTATTTTGATCTTTTTTCCTTTACAGTGTTGTTGAAAAATTGGTCCCTAATTTGGAGGATTTCCATTTCTGTTCAGTGCAGCTACAAACACACAGTTTAAAGGAAGCTACAGCATCCAGACACTCAGCACGTCGTTTCACACATCTGGTTGTCAAGTCATCCACCGATGTTCTTAACACCCAAATGGAAACGCTTCTAACAGAAGAACTGTAAGGCCAAGATGCACGTATCATACCTCATCGGAAAGATAACGTCCTATAGTGTCTGAAACTGTGTTTGTTTGACATGTGGCTAAAACAGAACCTACCTCACATCAGTTCAAACATGGCTCAAAAATTCTTTTTTTTTGTCCTCGCCTAAAATTTGTCAAATTTGAATAACAATAACTAGGATATGCTTTATGCTAGATTTATGTCATATCACTACATATCTTTTGCATGCAATGTCATAAGACATAATAAAAAAGCATTCAACATTGAATAATCATGAAGACTGTAGAATCTATTGATATGTAAATACTTTTTATTTGAGTCGAACTGTCGGACACAAGATGTTTCCTCCTAAACGTCCACTTTCAGTGCATGAGGAGTGAATGACGTCGCACATATAATAGTTGAATACTAGATCGCAGTTGGCACCAAAATATTTGTGAATTGTGAAATCCTGTCCTTCAAATTGAGATTTCAGATGAGAAAAGACAATCGTTCCCCCTCAGATGAATGTGAAAACATCCTGACAGTATTTAACTTTACTATGAAACATCACAGTAAAGTTCAACACTGTCACCGCCTCCAGACAGAACTTTTTCCCCAAAAACTACATATCTAGTGTATCAAAAGGGTTGTGCAGAGTTGCAGCATGACAGTTACATATTATGATAAAACTGAAACTAAAAGCACCAGGGAAATGCCTTAGCTGCATGTTTATACAAGAAATTTAGCTCAAATCTCATGTCATTTAAATATAAAACGACTGATGATTGATAAACATCATTTCCAAATGTTATTTTTTTTCTAATCTAAGTTGGTGTCAGGTTAAGTTAAGTTTGTAACTTTATGACTATATTAGCTTATAATATATTGTCATACATCAAGTTTGTCACAACAAAATGTTTTAGAATAAATTCACGTCTGTGAAATGTTACAGCCTGTTTCTTGGTCTTGGCATTTCTTTTGTGAGAACAGCAAAAGGCAGCATAAAAGTCTGACATTTTAGACCATTTCGTGGCTTTCCCTTCAGGTGTCTGGAGGGCTTAGGTGCTGGGTAGGGGTCCTTCTTCAAGAAAATTGTTGTTTTTTGACTATAAACCATACATTGGATCATAACTCTGGGTCGATATCATTGCAAGACTTAGACAAAAGTCTAAGCAGAGAATTCTCAGCATATATTTTGGTGCAGTCAGAGACAACGAGGGGAAATTATATAAAGTTGTTTAGTATAAAGTTATTTTAACAAGAACCAGAAGTACCATCACATGCATCCACTGTTCTTGAATCATAATCCCTCCGTTCTCTCAATTACAAGCAGTTATGACCAAAAAATGTGTTTTATGAAGTCACAACAACCTTGATGTTTGGCCACCGAAACATCAGTTCATCCTTGAGTCAAATATGACATTTGTGCCAAATTAGGAAAAGAAATCCCTCAAGGGGTTCCTGAGATGTCACATTCGTAAGAATGGACAGACATGAGGTCTCAGCGACTTTGACCTTTGGCCGCCAACATATTTTCAGTTCATCCTTGAAGCAAATGAACAATTGTGCTGAATTTGATGAAAGTCCCTCAAGGCATTTCTGAGATATTGCGTTGATAAGAATGGACAGCCATGAGGTCACGTGACCGTGACCTTTGACCTTTGGCCACCGCACTCATTCCAGTTCATCCTTGCACCCAAGAGAGCATTTGTGCCAGATTTTCCATTTTTCTGTCTGTCCATATAGAGATGCACCGTGAATGCATCTAAAAACCTAAAACATTTGAGGCTTGAACGTCAGAAACCACCTCCCTGCTCCGCCTTCGCTCTCAGTGCAAGGGCATTGTGCTTCTAAGTGCATAACGACATCGCTACTGCTGCCAGGATTACTCCACACACTTTAATTTAAATAAGATAGTCTGTGCCGCAGAAGCATTACCTGTTGTCTTAACGTGTCCTCTTCTCATTCTTTGCTTTGCGTGACCCCTATATCTTTGTACTGTGTAGGTCAGTTTAAGTAATAGGCGTTTTTAAACAACCAATTTGTTCTAATGCGATTTATAGAGAACAAGGACACAGTAACAGATACTGTAGGCGCTCGAGGAATGAAGAACTGGAACGGGTGCTTCGACGGCTGTGTGAAACAAGTGAGAGGTTGTGCAGTGATTCAGTTAGTTTTGTGTCACCTTGTCACATTTACTTGTTAAGGTGAGCCGACACAGGGGTCCGGCGTTCGGTCCGTTACGGGGTTTAAATCCTTTCCCTGGAAAGGATTTCATATAAGGACATTTAGCGAGAAGCTTTTGGATTCTGTGGAAATATTTAGCCTGATTTGACTGTGGGTTTTTTTGTATTTTATAGCCCTTGTGATTGCCATAAAAAGTGACACTTCAGGGAAATCAAAGTCGGTGGTTAATAAATATACTTCACTTGGATTCCTCCTATCAAATGAAAGTTGTGAGGCTTTATTTAGCTGTTAAATCTGAGTTTATGTAGATAGAAACTGATGTGAGACAGGTGTTTAGGTTCTTTCGTGCACCTGTATGTAGCTCATGAAGTGGGTTTAATCTGCAAATATAATAAGGACCTACAGCTTTTATGTGGTTGGTTTAACAGTAGAGCAGGTGTTACTGTTAGTGAATCTTCAACTTTACTGCCAATGAATGTAACAAAAAACATCCTCATTATTGTTGCCTCTGCTCCAAACAGTACATTTATCTTTTTTTAAATTGTTACTTGTGTTTTATAAGATTTATAAATGTAACTATGGGCACTTGAGTATATATTTTTTGCCAAATATGTGTGTCTATAAAGCATAAAGATTAGTATAAAGACTGGATGCATTGGAAAATAACAAAGCACAGTTACAGACGAGAGACGAATGAAAGGAAAAGCCAACATAAAGTGTCTTAGTGAGCACAATGTGTCTCCAGAGCAGCTTCAGTGCATCTTGGCATCGATTCTGCAGTCTGTGAACATCAGTTTAACATAAGATATTCTCTCATTTTGTGTTTTGGAAATATGTCTTCATACCTAAATGAAAGAATAGGTCCACCTCCGATAACAAGAGCACGCTCATCATCGTTCGTATGAAAATGCATCAAATGGTACCATAG
>JAPQRN010012665.1:0-11720 GCA_037367275.1 Coranthus polyacanthus | reverse complement strand
AAAATTATTATCCCGATCAATCTGTGAGCAGTTCGAGAAAGTCAAGGTTCGATCACATGATTATCACCAGATAATCTGATGCTGAACATCGGGCGCGACCAGCCTTAAACCGGGAACAACAACGGAAAAGACTTTTATTTTATTTTATTTATTCCTTCTCTGCTGTAACAGACACCACTCACTTGACTTTTGGAAATACACTAAATTGAATGACATTTTTTGCTTGTATCCAACTTTTTTATACACACATTATACATTTTAAACTTCCTCAAGACTCTTCACAAGCAGTCGAACAATCTTCATATTAATGAATAAACGAAGTATTTGAGAGACAGTTTAAACAACAGTCTAAATTCTTATCAAAACGAAAAAGAGCCTATGTGTCTGAACTAATTAAGTGACTTTTTGTATATTGACTAGACAAATTCTTTCGCTCTTTACCCATCATGCCCTGTCCTAATTATCTCCTTTTCACCACAGTGAAAACCCTCTGTTTAATCCTCCTCTGTCTTCTTCTGTGGTTTCGGAAACAGCAGGCCCGTGTCACACGGCACTTCGTGACCCTCGCCACATCCACATCCACATCCACACACAGCGTCTGACAGGGTCTCGGTGGAGCTGATCCTGTCAGTCTGTCAGCTCTCGGGGTTTCCAAACAAGTCAAGACAAGCTTTCTTAGAGACAAGATACAAGACAACTCATCACTTTTGGCTATTCGTCTTCTGGGATGTCAGTCGTGTGCAGAAATGTCATGTTCATGGAGAACATAAAACAAGAAGGAAAAAAAGAAACAACCAAACGAGAACAACAAGAAAGACTTGGGGTCATGATGTCGGAGTTACTGGGCTAATTTTTTGTTTTCATGGAAATTGATTGTTTGTGAAATGGTGTGTGCAGTGGAGGACACTTGAGGCTTAGAGGCAGCCTGCTAATTAGGACTAAACTGTGTTAGCACAACAACAACGCTGACCCTTTAGAGCCCTCTCTCTGTCTCGGACACACATTTTCAGTTTCTCTCTGACATGCACACACACGGCCACATGCACACAAAAAGAGAAAAGACACAGTTCCTCATGTAAACACTAACATTACACCAAATGTAGCCTCATTATTGATGTTGTGCTTGGTTAAGACCCTCTCACGGTCCCTGCTGCTCCTCTCGAACAAAACACACATTTACTGTCAAATACTTACATTATATTCTTTTGACTTTGTTTTGACGAATTCAAAACAATTTAATTTTCTCTGCTGCTGTTTTTTAAAAGAAATGCCGTTTTCTCCGCAGTCAACAGTGTTCTGTTTTTGTAAAATCTATGTTAAGCAACTGTCGGCGACGTCCAAAAGGTCCTGCAGAAATATTTCACATTAAAAGCACAAAGGACGTTATCCTGTGTATAAGAAGTGTATGTAGGCTCCATGGCGTCACCCATTGGTTTTTGAACTACTGTTCTGAAGCCTTGTGTTTGCATTTCAGCCATCGAAACCTTGGCTTTTTGGAGCCAGAAGTGACCAAACCTGGACAAAATGGCTAATGTACTGACAGTAAATATCAAGCTTAATGAAACATTTGCATCACAAAACATTTTGTTGGTCCTTTTCGTGTAATATATTAAGTACAACTACAGCACCCTAGTTAAACTTTACACTTCAGTCTTGCTTTTTTTTTGTGCCGGGTTTTTGAAGCAGTGGCTTCCTCCTTGGGGAAGAGCCTTTCAGGTTCTGACGATACAACACTCTACTCACTGTGGACGGAGTCATTTTTGGACCAGTTACCTCTAACATCTTTACTGTTGTCCTGAGATGCTCCTGAATCTGTCGCGCCAAAATCCGTTGGTCGCTGGGAGTCGGTACCGATCTTCTTTCTGAATGATTCAGTGGCTCTGTGATCCTGGTGCTGTTTATACACATGTACAAATGAACATGGTACCTTCAAATGCAAGAGAAGACCTAAAATAAATCCGTATTAACCTCCAATAATGACAGTGAATCAATCTGAAGTTTGTAAAGTCGTGACATCAATTTGAAGAAGTTTCCAGGCTGTTTAAAGTCACAGTGAACTTGGTGTCAGTAAATATTTCAGAACAAATAAAAGCTGAAATGAAAATCTTTCTATATTATTAATTTATATCATAAAGAAGTTTGATTGTATTTAGCCACAAGGTGTATATAACCTTCTGACCTCAAATTAGTTTGGTTCAGTATCTCAAGGTAAATTGTCTTTATTGCTTTAAAGTTGAGGCAAGTAACATTAACCTTGTGTCATCTGCTTGAAATAAGAAACGCCATTCAGCCACTAGTTATTGACAATGACAGAATTTTCAAGAAGATACTTGAGCGTTATCACCAAGGACATATGGATACAACAGGATTAGAGTGTGCGCGTAGGCAACACGAGGATACTACAACCACAGGCACAGTCGCACAAACTCAAACTCATGTGAACTCGAGAACACGCGGAAGGAAAACAAGTCAGTGAGGCAGCAATCAGTAACATATGCAGGTAAATTAGGCTGAATAATCAACGCTCATTACTGGAAGCATAACATACTAATCAGGCTGTGAGCAGTCTGTAGTCTGAGGGAGGATGTTTGTCTCCGATTACATTACTGTGTTCTTGAAGGATGTCTGACAGAAAAGTCTGACAACGAACGGTTCGCTTCATTTCGGTCCTGGCCGCTCAGACAGAAGCAAAGTCCAAAACATGCAGCACAGAGTTGGAGAGGTGGCAGAAGTGCACACATTCATCACACTCAAGTAGAGGAATGGACACTTTACCCTGGTAAAAGTATTGATTCAGATTCTTTACTCAGGTAAAAGTACAGAAGTACAAGCTCTGAAATCTACTCAAAGAGTAAAAGACATTTCTACATTTTTTAACCAACTGTTAAAAATGAAAAAGACTCAACTCCCTCTGTTGTCTGTTTTGTCTTGTGCGTGTTTTACGCTGCTACATCTGTCATGTGTGATAGTCAAGCCTGTTCTCACTCCCACGTCGTCACATACTGCCTCATGAGCCCTTGTCGTCCCCCTATAGCAGCCATTTGTGATACACAGGGCACCCAACAGAAGTCAGTGTTGGAAATTGACAATGTTTTCCAGACCTACTTACTTACCAGTGCTAATTGCCCAACACTCTGCTATACTTTACCATATATTTACTGGGTAAAAACAATCAGGGGAATGTGAAAGGAAGGGTTACTGTTTCACATCTGGGAAACCCGGAGGAAAAGTAAAATTAAATGATACCATAATCCCATCCAGCCAACACTATGCAGGTAAGGGTACAGCTCTAGTTTGATAGTTGTGTAACTGTAGCTGTTGCAGGAAATTGCATCAAGTGGCAAGTGAGGTATGGATGTCACTTTCTGCTCCAGGTTTAAAGCTTTTTGTTAAACTGAGAGTGATATTTGAGGTGTACTAGAACGGCTTGAGGATTCACACTGAGACAAACAAATCAATAGAAGCGATACTATTTGGGCTTAATGTTTAAACTTGAGCCAGAAACTGTGCTTTTTTGCTTCATTACGCTGAAAGACTGGAGCTCAGAGATGAGGAACCACAGGAAACCACAGCAATTTTGGGGTAAATGTGGATCATGCAGCAGCGACACATATTTGAAAGAGCTGGACTTGGATAAATTGTATGAAACCCGATTGGACGGCATATGTGCATTTGCATAATTGTGTTCACATGTATGCTAGAGGCTCCGTCCAGGTGTTAGTGTTGAGGAGCCCCGGGGGTGTCGTCGCCAGTCTATCTCAATGAGGCGCTGCTTTTTAGTACAACACAGGAAACGGATGAGAACATGGTGACGAGGAGCGAGGACGTGTCAGTAAAGCTGAGCCTCGTGGACGTGTCGGTGGATTAAAACGCGCTTGAGCGTCGCCCGTGTTTGGATTACGGCACGGTCAGCAACAATCAAACTGTACATGTCTTTTTAAAACAGTACATAATCACCAGCCATCTGCTATTTGATGGAGGGAGTTTTGCATTAAGTCCAGTTGCTGAATATTTTACTTTTTTGTGCAGCCAGTTATGATTCAGAGTCACGAAGCTCGTCTCTGTGAGCTTACCTGTTAAATTCAGCACCTCTGACCTCGAACGGTGTAAGTCCCAGCACCCTGATAAGACGGGTCACTGACCTCCATGTTGAAAGGGGGGGGGAGCAGAGAATTGGGGAGATGACCAGCAAAAACAGATGATGAGATGCAAAAAAAGAAAAAGGAAGCAGTGTCTTTGCAGGAGACCTAAATAGTTTTTACTCTGTCACCGCTGGCAGAGGAAAAGCAGTGAAGCCGCCGATCTTCAAGAAGGCATATCTGTTCACACATGAAGGTGGCGTCTGATCAAACAGGCCGTCCTTAGAGGAAGATTTAATGAGGTGACAGCGGTTACGTTCATCCAGGAACGTGTCACAGAAGAATCCGTCTGACCCGCTTTGCCTCCTTTAGTTCGACAGAAAACAGATGGTTTTGCATGTTATTTGTTTTAATGGCTCATGAGGTAACTTCAACATGTTGTCCAAGGGCTGGACGACGAAACGATAATAATTATGATATAATTTTATATTAAGATAAGTATCATCAGTTTCTTTAGTTTACATTGTTTACGTTGTCTTACAAGACTTACAAAGTGGTTCAATGTGTTGTTGCTTTATTTCATTGGTCCATATTTTAATGTTGAACAAACATTTTATTATTTTAAATGTTTTGAATGATCTACCTTTACGTCTTTGAAATATCCTGATGATTGGCAAGTGTTTGTCGTGTTCTGACCATAAAGAAGTCGCTGAGAGAAGATTTAACATTTATCATGATGACATTTCTGGCCGTATCGCTCAGCCCTATGTCGCGCTTTTCTTTATCATCAATGTTACCAATCTGCTGCTCAGTGTCTGCTTCCATTACCTATTTTTATGTGCATTGTAGAAATATTGCATTAGAAAAGGTTTATAGAAATGGCAAAATCGAAAAACTCTGATTGAATTTCACATCAGCTTCAGGTGGTTTTTGCGTCTTTTGGAAAACAATTAATGCACGTAATGAAAAAACACTTTTTTCTAATAATTCCTGACATAACAGAGATTTAACTCACGCGACGGATGCAGTAGGTAGTGTGGACTGAGGAGACTACATTTATTCAAAGCTATTTTAGATTAAAGGAACAGAACGTTCTACTTCTTCTACTCTGTTTATTACAGCCATGTGTAGCCTATAGCGCCACCTCGATTTACGTCCCCCAAACTGATTTACGGAAACTTGCCTAATTCACATTTTTGATCCTAATTTATGCAACATTTTCGAAGTTTGCTTTAAATTGTCTTTTTTTTATGCAACCAATTGAAAGTCAACACTTCCTGGAGGTGTTTCACCTTAAAAGTCAAAAAAGTAGGGGTAGTAGTGAAGTTACAAAAGTAGGATCAGCAAGTATATGACAATACAAAATGCATCATGATACAGGGGTTATGATTCAGTATATATTACGATACTGTAAACAAGGTGATGTATTGCGATTTTTATAAAAAATCGAACACCACAATATGCCTAAAATCTGAGTAAAAATAGTAAAATGCCACAAACCTTTGCATGTGATCTATTAAACTAAAATACACTTTGTCTTGGTTTAACTTGCTGAAAACATTATGTTTTTGTTTTTGAACACACCATATCAGACTTTGTCAGGGATATGACTTTCCTCGGGTTTTCACAGTTGTCCTATATTTAGATGCAGACAGACGTACAATGTCACATTGAAAACTATTAGAAAATAAGAACTACAAAAAAGTCACTCATGTAAAGAAACAAGGAATATTCTATTCTAAGAGCTGCGTTTGCACGGGGACTTTCACGGACATGTACGATAAAGAAAAAAGCACAGCAGAACTGACAGGAATGAATTATTGATTAATAACTCGTTTAACTTGACAACACATAGTCAGGATGTGAAAATGTAAATTCTAATGAATTTATCACGACGGCTGATGAGCTGTGAGTTTCTACAAACAGCATGAACGGACATTTAAATTAAGAACAGATCATAATATCAGTATCAGTATTTGCATGTCATCAATGAGAACAGTGGTAGATAATAGTAACTGAACAGTGTTTGTGCACTTTACGTCTGCAGTTACGCAAGGAAATATAATGATGCTGTAATAGTTTTAGATGAATTTGTATGTGAATTATGTATGTATGTGCTAGTAACACCGTTTTGAATTGGATGAATCGTGATCCAGATGGCCTCCTTTAATTTGATCTCAACATAGTGCTTGTTTTTCTCTGGCTTTCTACAACATTTATTAGGGCTCCGTCATTTTATCCTTTTCGCCTTCACATTTTGCAGGTCGGGCTCTTCCTCTGCCATTGATCTCATGACATTTATCAAAATGAGAACCAGATTTCACTGGTTAGACACTGATTTCTGGCAGTGAAATGCACATTGAAAGTTCTTTTTCATCACACCGAATTTTGTCTTTGATGTGAAGATGCAGCAGAAACACACCTTTAACATTAAATACCTGCTTCGTTCCTCGTCAGTATCTTATTTGTAAAAAGTGCACAGGTCCTTTACTTTAGTAAAAGTAGAAACACTACAGTGGAAGTACTCCACAAATAGAAATACATGACAAATGAAAGTCCTGAATTCAAACTGTTACTTGAGTCACAGTGCAGAGTTATTATCAGAAAATGTACTTCAAAGTAATAGTACTCATGCAGAATGGTTCTTTTCAAAATGTTATCATCAATGATTATCATAGAATATGCTATTATATATATATATATATATATATGCTATATAATGATATATATACTATTATAATGATTTTATCACCAATGAACACTTGTAAGAGCATTTTAATGCTTTGTTGATTAATAAGTAGGTCATTCCTGAAACTATATACACTATATACTGTATATGAACACAATTTCTGGACACAGATTACATTGAACATTTGTGTCAAGTTTGAAGAAATAGTATAATGATAAAGAACAACTTCATGAAAGCTAGACCGAGGTGTTTCAGCTTCATCAGGGCATGGCTGATATTTGTTTAGGTTTCGACACGAAACCAGCTCGGTTAGTGTTAGGAAAAGAACCGGGTCCAGGGCTAAAATAAAGTTACACGATGAACATCACAAACACTTACCTTCAGTTGGAAACGCAAGCTGCTCACGTGTGTCTAAATCCAGACAGTTTCTCATTCCACCGTAACCGAGAGGTCGCAGAGGCGTCGGTTGTTTTAGTCTCCTTCAAAAAATCAACCAGTATTGTCATTTTTTTCCCCATGAGTATAAAAATACTTCTTCTGGAATGAAGCAGAATACTTGCATAAATCTACGCAGTTACAGTCCACCAGTGATTAGAAACGAACATATTTCCTCAAATAGCGGTGAAAGATGCTGGGGCTCTATTTGAAGCCTCGTTTGGTTTCACACCTGCTTGTGCTGTTAAACTTAACTTGTGCACTGTTCATGCAAACGCAACACTCCCTTAACCACTTCAAATTAAAAGCCCTCTAGCATTTCAGTAGATAGACATTCTTAACTTAACAGGGCTTTTATTGTGAAAACCGCTCTGCCTTGTGCCACTTGTACATTACAAACTAAACAGTAGTAAATATAACCCTGCTGTGACTGAGATGAGTACTTCACACCGAGAAAGTGTTGAAAATACTATTATTATAGTGTTGAATTTATTAAATCAAAGTGACAGAAATGTGCGTTGTGCTTGACTGACAGGCACCAGGAGTTTTTCCAGCCTTCGCTTGGATCTGGCCTGTATGTGTTCGACCTCGCCGCCGGCCATTATCGGCTTGTAATTGACTGCAAGTGAACATTTGTGGAAGTACAGTACTTTGAGATTTAAAATGTCGACTATTAAAGAAAAAACACAATGAGCTGCGAACATTGTTTGATAACATTAAAGACGTGTAAAGGAGCATATGTTTTTCAGCACAGCTGGCTTTACAGGTTATTTCAGCCCATAAATAATGTTTTAATGCACTGTATCAAACTGCTATACAACAATTTAAAGGAAGCCACGTTCTTAGTTAAAAGGCTTTTCTTATAAATACAATTATTCCTTTAATTGTTTTGATAACAGCTTGTCAGTGACATTGTGCGATTAGCTAGTTTGGAGTTTAATTTACCTGAAATGAGAGCGCCGGCTTTGAAGTGACTGGATTAGAGCGAGGTGAAACGAACTGATCAAAGAATTAAAGTGAGAGCGGCGACACAGTCGGTGACTGCGCTCTGAGCGGCTCTGTCACTACGCTGAGCTATATTTAGCCGACGCTCACCAACAAGGCCCACAACAGTCGGCTCGCGCTGACCCCCACCATCTGCTTACTCTGACACACGCATGCAGCCGCGTACGCACACACACACGTTGAGGTTTTAACGCCAAGTCCTGCCCACACACACACACACACACACACACACACACACACACACACACACACACACACACTCGCGCACACACAGGTACACCCAGGTGCACTTAAGTATGTATATTCGTGCCACTGTGAGGTCTCACACATACAGGGGGACTCCCCACTTTGTTGCCACGGCGATGAAGTCGTTAGTAAATTTTCTCATTACGGAGGATGTGCGCACTGTACAAGTACACAACAACACGGCTACTCAAAGACTCACTGTGAGACCAGAGAGCTATGGGGAGCCATTTTAATGAGATTGTCAGAGTGTGTGTGTGTGTGTGTAGGTTTGCTCTGTGTATATATTAATACCTCCATCACACATTTCTTCCTCCTCACACTGGTTCAATTATAGTAAAAGGATAAAAAAATGACCTCTCCATATTGGTTTTATTGCTGATTGTGCTCACATTCGTATTCATTCAGAGTCCTATTCCCGCGCTGTTATTCTCATAATACTTCAGATTACTATTATTCCCACACTCCCGGATGTTTTATTTTGGATGGCGGAAATTTTTCGACCCCCTCCCGTAGCCAGAAATGAGAAGACTTTGTGCTGCTGCCTAAACTGAGATGTCACACTGATGTGTCTCTGTGTAGAAAATCAATTACTGAAGATGCAAAAAGTGAGTGAGACAGAAGCCAGTGTGATTTTTATGGGGATACAGATGTAATTTCTGGTTCAATATAATACAACAGTAGGCTAGTGTGTGTAAAAACATGTTGCACTCTAAGTTACATATCGAGTAGCTTCAGGCTGTACATTTTAATAGAAAGTCGTTCCTTCATAAGTGGTTGTTTTTCTAATATACTCCATGTCATGTAGAAGAGAAATCTAGACTTCATTTGAACTCTCTCTGTCAGTCTGCACCTTACACAGCATCCTTTCCTCTTACAAATCCCTCTGGTCATGTGTTTCCGTCAGAGAGAATTGTTTTTTTTTTTTTTTTTTTCCTGGTGAAGATGGTGTTTAAGGGTTCAGAGAGCGCTGTCTCCTCTTTAAAGATCGGAGCACCAGGGTGAAGATGACAGCGCTGTGTTGTCCTCGCAGGCGTGCAGCCTATTAGACAGGCAGACTGACAGTGCAGCCTAGTGGTAAAGCAACACAGCCTCACACACGAACACACGCAAACACACACTGCAGATCAGGGACAGAGCAGCTACAGAGAATAAGCACGTCTGCCTGGATATGACGCCCATCCCTCTGCATTTGTCTGTTGTTTTGTTTGTTTTTTTGCGAGTGTTTTGCCTGCTCCACCCTTTATTGAGACGCTGCACGTAGGCACAAGGCTCCCCTATACATGCTGTGGAGGAACCATTATAAACTCACACAGAAACCCCAGTGTCTGCAGGCCTGAGGGGGGGTGGAGGAGAGGGTTTGGCAGGCACAGCGCTGCCTGAATTTGGCCTCATCTTAACTACCATCTCCTTCGCTTCAGCAGGCCAGCTGCATGTATGTTCCCGCTAAATAATCAGGGACATTCCCCTCTTATAGTCTTGAATATATTTGCAGGACAGGCGTAACTCCGTTGCCTGCTCTCATGCGTGCGAGGACAAATGAAGAGGCCCCCGTCAGAGATGCTTCAGCAGCAGCAGCAGCAGCCTTGTCGTGATAGCAGCCAAGCGGTGACGGTGTTGTGCTGCCGTGTCCCGGGGCTTACAGGGCGCCCAGTTTAGTTTGGAAACTCGGCACGGCAGCGGTGCAGCGCGGGGCTGCGACGCTCGCAGGGTACACACCAAAGTTACAACATGAGAGACAGAGGCTGGAGGAACAGAGGGAAACAGAGAGAACAGGGGCAAAAAATAGAAACAAGCAAAGGAAATACTATACGATCAGTTTTATTCAGAGAAACGTTTCAACTTAAACAACTTCTAATAATATTCAAATGCAGCTATTATTATTATTATTATTATTGGTGTTGAAGAAAATATTAATAGTGACAAATGACACTTTGACATTAATATAGTAATAATAATAATTACTAGTAATAGTAGAAATAATAGTTGTAATAGTAGTAGTAGTTGTTCAATTAGTTTTCACAATGTACACTATTTATTGTTATTATTATTATTGTTAGTAGTAATAATATTAGTCGTAACAGTACTATTCCTATATAATTATGTCACAGTACAAATGACATTTTTAACATTATTATTATTATTAGTAGCAGTACTTGTAATAAAAAAAACAATATTAGTTGTAATTGTATAATTAGTTGTCACAGTAAAAATAACATTTTTAACATTTTGTCATAGTATTGTATTGTCATCATTCATAGTATTAGTATTCATACTAGCATAAGTACTTGTTTTTGCACCAACACGTATTATTTTAATTGGTAGTAGTATTCACAGTAGTAGTACAGTAGTGAATGTAAATTATCCGAGGTAGTTCAAGCCATATTAATTAAAATAGTGAATAAATATTATTAGTGGTAGTAACATTATTATTATTTTTATTTTTCACAGTGTCAGTAGCCATGGTTGTACTAATTTGAGTGAAAAACAAACTTGACTTATTTGTACTTTTAAATTTGAATGTTCTTACACTGCAATAGTTTTAGTGTTGGGAGTTATTGAAACAGAAACAGAAATAATGCAGTTAGAAGTGGGAGTATTACTACTGTTGTTATTCACAGCAGCTGTAATAGTCATAGAAGGTGATATTAATAAATAAATACAATAAAAGGTCAGTGGTAATGAGAACATAAAATAATAATTTGTTAGCTACAGCTGAACACAGCTCAGGTCAGTCTGCATCAGTGAAGTGTGTTTGTGTTGCCGTTTGGCCGAAGTGAAAAGCTGATGAAGACAGATGCTGCGATCTGACATATCATATCCATCAGCACACGAATCAATACATGATCACGGGCCTTGAATAACACGAACACGCACACTCACTGCCGCATCTGGACATACAGCAGATAATAGCTTTATTATGAATACAATACAGAGGATCGATAACTGATCATTGTCCTTGAGCCTCGCAGACACGGTGCTGTTTTTGGTTCGTCCAATCAATCAGATAATTGCCGGTGGGTAGGTGAGCGCGTGGAAGCAGCGAGCCAATGACAAATGAGGGTAAATAACAGAGGGAGAGAGAGAGAGAGAGAGAGAGTAGTTCCCACAGAGACAAACAGAAAGTGAGAGTTGTTCAGGCAGGTAGGACAGGAGGGTGTGGCAGCGTAAGGGGCATTTAACGCGCAGCGCCGGCCGATCCCGCGCTCTAATTGGCTGCAGAGACTTTGACAGACAGGCTCGTCCCTCCCACCACCCCTCCTACTGCC
>JAPQRN010012613.1:11784-39389 GCA_037367275.1 Coranthus polyacanthus | reverse complement strand
AATTTAAACATCTGAAAAACACTGATGGTCTGAGGCCAGTAAAGCACTCTGGCAGAAAAAAGTTTTCAGCTTTACCAGTACATTTATGTAATATTTCAGTTGGTCAAGGTTAATTTATGTCTATTTTCAATTTCCAGCCAATATGAAGGTTGCATTATTCCTCTGATATTAGTAAATCAAGTCTGAAAACCTAATTTATGGCAAGTTAATTAACAGCTACTGCAATTATTGAGCCATTAAGGCTTCAGTTCCCTCACAAAAGTGCTTTTTCAGATAGATTTTGTGTGTGCACATATTTATTCATGAGATAGAACAGGGTCACGAAGTGTACAGCAATAGTTTGTACTGTTTGTTTTAAGCCGTTTCAGATACCAGACGGGTGGTGTTTGTTTTGTTAAGGCAAAGTAGGAAAGTCATCAATCATTCACATGTCAAATTATTTTCAGCCTCTCACTGTTGGTTCTGAATATGAAAGCGGAAACCATGACAGAGGTTAAAATATCCAGGGCTCAGTTGTTCAAAAAAGTTGAATGTGGATCAGAATGATCTGGATTTGGAAATCCCCTGTTTTGCTATTTAGGATCACGTAATCCATCTTACTTTTGTGCCAGTTTTTCAAAGCAACATTGCACTGGATTACACTGATCCAGATACAAAATGACCAAATCTTCATTAGCAGATGACTCCGTATCACAATGTAAACTACAAGCTCCGTAAAGACCAGCAGGTAGAATACGCAGCATGGGGTCAACCGAAGTTCATTTGAAGAGACAGAAAACAGCACAATAAAACATTGTGGAATCATTTGTTCAGAGCTCTGCTTTAAAGAGGTGGATCTCAAAATGAGGGACTGACAAAAACAGCCAGATATCCTTAAACATAACCAAATTGTCTTGTATCAAGCACAAAGAAAGAAAAAAATCTGCCAATGAGGTAAAAAAAAAAAAAAATTGCTTCTTAAACTAGAATAAGTACAGCCACTGGAAGACCATAACGGGCTGTAAAACTAGAAAAAAAAAGGTTGTTGTGGCTCTGTTGGATATTATGTAAATCATTGTTTTAGCTTGTTATTGGTTAAATCTAACTCAGCATTAGCTGAAAGATCTTAAGATAGGGTTACATGTGTTTTCTTAAAAGGAGATTACTTTTCTAATGAAAAACATGCTTGTCAAGATTAGTTTTCTTTGTAAAAATAAATGAATAAATAAGACTCATTTCACAGAAATTCCTTTTTTCCTTTCCTATTCCATCTCTGATGACTGTGTCATTTGAATTAATATACAGTAATAAATAAATTCAATCTATTGTTTTTGTTTGGGGAATTGTTTTATGGAGATAAAATCTTGATTTTTTTTTTGGATCACCCGTATCCCACTCCTACAGGTCACAACCAAGACTGGATTACATGATTTAATCAACCATTTTCAAGATTTGATCTACTCTGACAGCTCTGATAGTCTGATCAGATTACTTCAGAACAACTGGACCCAGTGTGTTATTTTAGCAATGTGAGGCAAAGTTTACCTTCTCCTCCAGAGTCCCTTAGCATGGTGTCAGCCACTACAACTATAGGTCTTCTGAGGACGTGGGCCAGGACGAACACATGGAACTCCTCTAAACTTTCATAAACGGGTTCGTCTGAGGACTCCGCCCTGAAAGAAACAGCAGGCAGCTCTTTGTTAACACAGTTTGTTTATCTGTTTATTGAGTATATTTCAAGACAACACTGTACATTGGAGTGTCTGTTGCCCCCAAAATGTCTGGCATCTGTAGTAATAAGCATCATTTGCTGTTACCAGACTGTGTAAAACACAGGAAGCACCTCATAAATCTCTTTTCAGGATGTTTAACCCACTGAACGTGTCCCACAAATGAGGCGCCTCTGCTGATTTTACAGTAAGTAGCAGATTGACTCAAATGTGTGGCAGCCACTCGGTGCTGATTGCGGGCTTAGTTGTTTGTTCATGAATAAAAACATGAGTGTGACTAAGTGTGCTGGACTAACAGTCCCTGTATTGTCTGAGGACGGCCTTACCCGCTGCTGCCGTTGGTGCTGTAGTGTATTCTGGGCTCACTGGAGGCCAGCTTTAACAGTTCATTCCACTCTTTCTGCCACTCCTCCTCTGTGTACACCAAACCAGACTGAGGAAAGAGGTAGGATGCACACACACAGACACACACACACACACACAAAAGCCATTTAGAGAGGGAGTGTCAAATGTCACAAAAGCATGCACTGACGTTATGGCGTCTTACCACAAGGGTACACACTGACAATTGGGGAGAGAAATTCAAGTACAGCCTTTACAGACTCCTGTGTGTCTCACACAGCAGCAACACAACCTTAACCAATATCAAGTTTTTCTACTAGAAATACACATTTGCCAAGAGCCACAGCTGTCTGGTGCACAGCGACACCAGAGGAATTCTGCATTAAGTGATTTGTTTTAGGGCACCAGAGTAGAAGCTGCTGAAGAACATCAGCTGTTCTGTTGATGTCTGCAGTCACTTTAGTAAACACTGTGCTCTGCTGAGCTGCATTCATGCAGAGATGTGTCACTGTGCGTGGAATATAGGGGTGTAATGGTACCGAAAATTCACGGTTCAGCACGAACCATAGCCTAATAATAATAATCACAGTAATAATAATGGAACAATGGCAGTTACAGAATTTTGATAGGTAAGCGATTCATTGTTGCAGCTCTGATTCTAGCTTCTTAAATGTGAATATTCTTGGGTGTCTTTTTCCTCTTGGACAATAAACTGAATATCTTTGGGTTGTGAACCAAACAATACACTTGAGGACGTCATATTGGCCTTTTGGAAACACTTTTTCAGCATTTTCTGACAATTTTGAATGATTGAATGAAATGCAAATAATTGTTAATAGCCCTAGTGGCAGTGCTAAAACGTTGGAGGTGGAGCACATGTTATAGAATTTTCTTTCCAGGAGTTTGTAGACATAAATACTAAGGATGCTCCGATCCTGAAATTCCTGGCTGACATCAATAGCCAATAGCTCATACAGAGGATTTTCTGCCAGGAAGTTCTGTTCTGTCCGTCCGTCCGTCCATCCGTTTGCAGTCTAGTGTCCACATTTTTGGACAAATCGCCCTGACTTTTTTTGTGCAAGTTCCTGATGACAGTAACTACAGATGATTACATTTTGCCGTTCTAGGTCAAAGGCCAAGGTCAGGAAAAATCCCATCGGTGTAAACGTAGCACAAGTTTTAAAACAAAAATATATTTGAGTGAACGTAACGTTACCAAATGTCATGCACCAATTGGTTTACAACAAATACGTACAGTTGCACCCCTGTAGCTGAAAAGGTTCCCAGACTATAGATTCTCTTCAAAGTAAAGTGCATATTCAAACATACTCCTCCCATTCTCCTCATATACAGGATTTTTTTTCCCACAACGATCAGTGCAACAACTTCCTGTCCTGTTCCCTGTATGTCAGTCCACCTCTGGCCTCATTCAGTCCTCACAGAGTTACTTTTATGACCCAGAGAAATGTGCAGCTTCTATATAACAGACCTCTTTGTTCTGCTGGGTCTGCTGCCACCTCCACCTGCGCTTCAGTGCTTCTCTCTCCAACCCATGATCCATCAGGGCATACAGGGACTTCCGCAGCATCAGGTCCCGGTCGTGAAAGCCCCACATACCTGCATTTGGCAACAAAATCAGGAAATAGACGTGATTTATATGGACTTGAGTATATGTTAAAATGAATTCTCTCTTTACAAACATGAAAACAAGTCTATAAAAGTCTTATTTTGTTGCCATATTAAAGAGAAGAGGTCAATTACATGAATATTACCTGCAAATAGAGGAGATGCACTACACTACTACACTGCTGCCTGCACATTAGTCGGCATTTTTAATTTTGTGTAGGCCACAAAGGCTAAGTGAACGTGCACTGCAACACCACGAAATGCAATTAGCGCTTGAGCTAACAGTGAGTCCCCCTTAATGAAAGCTAATGGAGTGTGAACCTGCACGGTACTGGGGTCGTCGTTTGAAAGGTTAGGACACTCACCCAGAGAGGCAGCGTGTAACAGACAGTTTCCATCGCCGCTCGTCGCCAGAGGCAGCAGACTCTGACAATTTGGAACTACTTTCGTCCACCAGTTCAGCCGCCCTGCAAGCAAAACAGGAAGAAAAAAAAAAACATTAACTCACCTGTTTGGAATATAAATATGACAGAGTATTAATCCAAAACAAACGGCTGGGACTTCATAAATGGAAAAAAAAAAAAAACAGGAGGGGGGGGTCATTAGACTGTATCCACACTAAATATCCATGTAGGAAAAACAAATGAATGATTCAGTATTATGAAAATCAATGCGTTTGCTTTTTGAAACAAACTTCATCTTCTTTTTCTTCTGAGTCTTATGCCATTATACTTGCACGAGGTGCAGCAGGCTTCAACCAAGTATTAAATGTGCTATTCTCACGCCAGATCTGGTCGAACTTACACTTACCCATATTAGATGAAAGTAATGTCAACAGAAATCATTTTAACACATTACATCCAGAAGTATCCTTTTTTTTGCTCTCCACACACCACATCATGACGCATTAGCTGGTTGTGATAAATTCTGACCAGTTGCACAGTTTGCTTTAGTGCTCATTGGGTCCATGTTGGTTTTGTTCTGTAGTTCTGTTACGGTGTGATCAATGCATAATCAGATTTAATTATTATTACTCCTTTATTTTGAAGTCTAGAGTTCAGATTATTGGATTTCAGACTTAAAGACTTTTTGAGAAGAAACCATGTAAAAATAGTTTCAAGCCTCATTTGCCACCACGTCATGTCTCCTTTGGATATTTTTTTTAATTTATGTATTTATTTATTTTTACATCAGACCACACATCTGAACCAAAGTACAGTAAGAACAAAGAACAACCACCGTACTCTATCCCGTGTGAAAATGTCTGTGTTGACACACTTCTTTCATGGTATCTTAAAGTCATTTGCCGAATCTTCTGTACATTTAGATGCAGATGGGTACTGTGGTGCCTTATCTCTTTGTTTCAACTACTTGGTTGAAAAAGGGCTAATACCAAGAAGTGTATGATTATACACAGAACGCTGCAGCTTGCTATGACATCTGTTCAGCATTGGTGCTATTTTTATTTTTGATGCTTAGCTGCCGACTGTATTTGCAGAAGCTGCTGTTAGATTTCCATGTCGTGGCTGTAAATGTGTCCACAGAGAGACAGTTCAGTTCGGCTTACCGGCGTGCTCCAGAGCCACCATCATGGACTGCTCGATCAGGTCCCTCTCGATGAAGCCGCGGAAGTCGTCCCGGTACACGGTGAGGTCTGGCAGCTGGAAAGTGCAGAGGGGCGTGTCCAGGAGGAGCTCGCTGCTGCTGCCTCCTGTGCTGGAGACGTGAGAGCGAGCCAGGGACACGATGGTGGAACTGGCGTGGGAAATGCCCCGCGAAAGGCGCTTCTCTGTGGCGGCTGAGACACAGCACAGCAAAAGATACGTTTTTAAACATATTTCATTCTGTTAAGTAACAATGACAGCTGACATCCAGGGCCAGGTTGTTCAAAAAGTTGGTCTGGATTTGGAAATCCCTTGTTTTGCTATCCAGGACCGAGTAATCCATCTTACTTTTTCATGTGGTCACTTTAAGAGTCAGAAAACATCACAGTAAAACAGTACAAACAGCCCTATTCATTTTTAATTTCTTTTGAACAGTCAGACCACTCATCTGAACCACAACTAAGAGAAACTACTTTTGACTGGTTCCTCTGTGATGATTGCGTCATTGTAATTAATAAACATTGATAAATGATTGTTTTTGTTTGTTATTCAGAGCAGTTTGGGGGGTTATTTTATGGAGACAAAATCCTGATTTTTACTGTGCTTAAAGGCTTAACAGATCGAGAACAACTGCACACTGGACCGTAGGAGGAATTTGTTGAAGAAAAAGGGGGTGCGTGTGAGTAGACATCACTTCCTAAGTTCAATCTGCTGTAGATCTACAGTCAGATCATCTTATGTAACATACATCATGTTGTGTGCTCATGACCTCACCTTGCACCACCTCATCTTGGCGCTGGAGCACAGGTCGTCCCACTCTGGCCATCTCCTTTTCAGGAGGCAGATATGACCTCTCCTCTGCAAAGGAATATGTCAGGTTCCCAGCATGCACCTGTCGTAGCTGCTCAAAGTCACTGAGGGCAGCAGTGAAATCCCAGTTCTTGCCTACAGACAGAAGAACAGTCTGAGTATGTGCCAACAGGAGCTGCCCGACAGCCTGAACTTTGTTAAGCAAAAGGCCCATCCTAAATGAGTTTAAATATTTACCAGAGGCCAGTGCAACGATAGCTCGTCTTATCTTATGTAAAGGCCACTGGCACATTCCTGTACTTGGGTAAATATCAGAATTTGGAGCACGTCTCGGCTTGCTGCCTTTCACTGCATTGCATTACATTTTTAACCCATGTTCTTATCTGCAACTTGTGTTGCTGCTAGGCAACAAGAGTCCTGTTGACTCCAGCTACACCTTCCTCCTGTTTAGTGGATGATAACGTCATTAATGGTGACTACCAGACGAGACTAATTGTAACAGGGATCAGTTTAGGTGCTGCTCATTACATTATCGGCTGGCACCGGTTTAGAGCTGCAACCATAGACTGTATATAATTAGTGGACAGAGGAACCTTGACGTCGCCCATTGGTTTCTGAAGTGCCGTTTTGAAGCCAGTTGTTTGCGAGTTGGCCGTCGCCATGTTAGCTTTTGGGAGACCGAAATGACCATATAGGGAGAATAAAGAGTTATTATTTTAGTAGTAGTTTAAAATGCTCTTTTATTATTTAATCTTTGAGTTAGATTTTTGATTTCATTTCAGTTTGTTAGGTTTTTTGAGTGCATAAGTCATTTTAGTTTTATTTTAATTTCATTTTAGTGTTCGCCTTAGTTTTTTACTATGAGGAAATCCTTAATTTATAGAAGCTAAAAAGGTAGGATGAAAAAATGCATGTAGTTAAATATGATTTATAAAACCATTGTTTATCAAAGGTTCCAGATTGTGCAAAGCACAGGGCAAATCATGGGGAAAACAAAGCTGATTTCACCTGCAAGTCCATTTTGTTTTAGCTCGTATTGCATTGTTTATTGTGGTTTTATTCATTTTCTTGTTTTTATTTCAATTCACAAAATAATTTCTTCACTGGTAGTTTGAAATTTCAGTCTTCTTTTCTGTTACTTTACTGCAACTCACCCTCGAGCAGATCTCTGGCCAATCCTGGTTCGGCTCCAGTGGAACGGACAAAGTCGGACAGGACTGCGTCCATATCCACGGTCATGTGATCATGAATTCACAAGTTGGCGGGTTGCGTCCGGGCAGAGAAAAAAAAAAAAACCCAGCAGACAGGGACGCTGCTCTGCCCGGCAGGACAGGGACAGCGAGGGAAGGGAGGGGGTGAAGGGGGAGCAGTCCTGGGGCTCGCGTTACACTGCCAGCCACACCTGCAAAAAGAACAGGATACAGTAAGACTGTGTACAGTGTTACACTTGCTGTTATACAGTGAGAAAAGCTGGAAAGATCAATCACATAACGGATGACCATTTTAAAATGGGCTCGGCTTGAGAACAACGAGTACTTTAGGTTTTAAAAAGAAGCAATCCCAAATTTAAACATGACCTGTTGTATCTGTAAATAGACGCAAGAATTTTACCACCACAGAGCGAGATCAGACAATGTGTAACCGAAAGTGAAGCTATTTGTGTCAAGTGTTCAGCAAATAGCCAAGATAACGTCTGCTTTCCCTCATTATCGATTACAGATAATAATGTTAGGATGGTGATAACACATACCAGTGTTAGTGAAAGTATTTGTACTTAAGTAAGCGGAGTTTTGTTTCATATTGTCATAATGAACACAGACTTACAAAAAGGAAAAGAATCGATATTGTGAGTGTAATGCAAGTTAAAAGAGCGTTTTCTCTTTGAATAAAATACTGTTTTTTTTCAGCATTTTAAGAGAGAAATTTTGAATGTGGTAAAAAGGAAACAGTATGCCACTTAAAAAGGGCTCTCTTTAAATCAATTTGCAGAGCAGATCCAGAAGACCTTCAGATGGGCACCGAAATCAATACAGAAACATTATCAAGACAGAAGGGGAAAAAAAAAAAATCAGCGTCAATGAGCCATCGACACAAAGGATGTTCTGGTCAATCAACTGTGAGAGGAGAAAAGGCATGAATCAAAGAAACTGTGGGCAAGAAGAGCGACCTGCGGCGGCTACGACGAAGCTAAAAGCCCTTTATTGGACCATATTCTGAGCTTTTTTCCCCCACATTCAGTCACATTCAATAGTTGGAAAGCGAAGGCCGGCAAGTCACAAGCATTTTCTGTAACATTTACAGTAAGCTCCACCCTTCCGCAGCACTTTGGTGGGTTGGGATCATTTTTCAAGCATTTTCTGATAAATGATGACCAGACACAAGCCTCAACTATTTAGATTATCGATTAAACATTTCTCACTCAAAAACACCAAATACTTTCTGGTTTCAGCTTCTCAACTGTGACAACCTAATGTTTTCCCTTTTCACACGTGACAATAAACTGAATATTTTTGAGTGTTGGACGGCTGAGGAGGGCTGGTAACCAAGACTGGTTGCCTGTAAAGAATAGAATTCCGGTTCTACTTATGGCTTCACATTAGAAAAGAAAACTACAAGAAGGCAGAGTGCAACAATTAATGATTGAGCTGTAAGTCAGTGACTTGTTTTGACAGTTAAACTGACCTCTGGATGAGGTGTCCATGTGATAGTAGTGGGGACAGTGTGTGAGTTTCAGGAGGGGTTGAATGAGAACCCCACTATGTAACTGAACGAGGACGGCATCGTTCTCTTGGATACAGAGACAGGATACGCTTTGGCAACTATTCATATACCTGTGCTGCTTGCCTAAGTAAAGTGTCCGCTTATGGTAAAATAAATAAAGATGTGTTTGTCACCAGAAGACTACACCCTAACAAATGCAAAAACAATCAAAATAGGTCAAATTCAAATAGCCAACCCTACTGCTGGGTGTAAAGTAGGGATGCACTGATCCTGAAAGTCTGGGCCCATACAGATGTTTAAAATTTGGCTGATAGCTGATGCTTTTATTTACTTGTTTTATTTTCATGTTGTTTTGTTAACAGCTTGCATGTTAACCACTTGCACGCTAACTGCTAGCAGGCTAAACTCACTGTTTAAATCAATGACCTTGACTTAATCTGAACTCCACTTAAATGTCCACACCTATCATTCTCCACTGGAGGTTCACACAGGACTCTCTAACAGCTACTCAGTAGGATATTGAACAGGACTTTGCAATACTGACAGAAGGGAATGGAGGGCAGCTGCAGTCAGATGTTGAAGCTGAGCTGTAACTGGACAGGATGCTCATAAGGCCATGGGTGAATGTCATCTTATTTGCAGACAAAATATCAGCCGATACCGATGTTTGGCCATTAGATGCATTCCACACGTTATATGCATTACAGGCATTTTAGAACGGGAGAAGATTATTTCTGAATATTTGCTAAAACACTCTTCTGGGTGGAGACGGTCTCTGTTTTAAAATCATCACGTACTAGTATAGACAAATCCTAAATTATGCTATATAATGAGTCCAGTCATTTTGTTACAGTGCAGATCATAAACTGTCTAATCTAGTCTTGACTGACTTTATTCATCTCCCTCCAGTCATCTATTCCCATCCGTCCCGTGGCTCATCCACCACCCAGTGTTCCTGCCTCATCTGTGACTCAGTGAACCCTGTTCCACAGCGCCTGATGAGTCACGAGTTTACTCTTCTTACACCTCTCCATTGCTCTCTCTCGCTTCGCACTCTCTCTACCTCCCTCGGTTTCTTTCTCCATCATTACTAAAAGACACACAGGCACGCAGGGCAAAAAGACTTCAGGACAAAAGGCCCTTCTCAGCCACCACAGGATTTCTAGACCGTTCTGTTCACCGTCGGGCATTCAGCAGCAGCCTCCCCAGGTCTCCTACCATACATTCACTTAATCATGCACACAGCAAAGAGCGGAGATGTGAGACTGAGGCCAGTTAACCTTTTAAAACAATGCTGTTCAGACACACAGATGCAGTTTGAGTTTTGTTCAGACTGGCAGCAGCACTGCATCAGAAACCTCCAGAGGCTGTCTGCGTGAGCGTGTTGCTATAGGTACCAGTGAGAAGATGTTACTGTATGTTATATGTGCGCACACACAGAAAGTACAGTTTGAAACGCTAAGAGACCAACACACTGCACTGCAGTTTAACTCTAAAGCAGGATTTAAACAAAGTGTACAGAACTGATGTCTCTTTTTGACCAAAACTTTGGACCACTGCAGTGCTGAAACAAAAGTGAATGAGGAGTCTGCGTTGTTTCAGGCACTGCTACTGTTGCACTGATGAGTCATCCCAAAGGGTCAGAGTGACTCATGTGACCTGGCTTGGTGACCTGTATTGAATGTAGGTTGGACGCTGCCTGGCTCTGGCAGACAGACACATGGGTTGCTTTACATTAGGGACTGGAATTTAAAAATCTGTTATTTTAACATTTGACCAACTTTCAGAATTCTCCCTGAGGGCGAGGAAGGAGATTTAAGGAAAATGTCAACTCCGCCACAGATTGCTTGATTGCAAACCTTTACAGTGCCAGTGGATACATTTAAAACCATCCAAGAAATCAGGTTCATTAAGCAGATACTTTCAGAATGCATGTACCTGCACTGTGGTATCTGGTTACTGTAAATGTGCATATACAGTACATGCAGCAGGAAAGTGATACTCACCCTGTGACACCCTGACTTATTCTATGGATTTTTACTGCATTCATATGAGATGAGACTGCTTCCTCAGGAGTCTACAATGTGACCATTTCGGTACGGGTGCGCTTGACATTTGGCAGGTCTGTCTTTGTGTGTGTATGTATGGAGTGTGATTTTCTTTCCTCGCCCGCATTCTGCGAGGAGCTACCCTCACTCTGCCTCTGATTGGCTCTGAACCAGATATACTTCTTTGCTGAATGCAGGTGTCCTCGAGCAACATCGCAACCTTAAAACAAAATGAAGAAAACTATTGATTGCTTTTTCAGCAAAAAGAAAATCTATAAAAAAATACCGTGGTGCCCATTACACCTGTCCCCAGTCCGTTAAGGTCCTGCCCAAGACCCCACATGACACTGGCAGAGGTAAACGCTCCGGCACCTGTCTGAGTCAGAGCTTACTGCAGGTAAATATATGTGCCTTTAGCAAAGAACAACATCTATGGTTTCTGCGGCTCATTGCATTTATTGCAAACAGTGCTGGCGTTTGGAGCATCATTCAGAAGGAAAACACGAAGGTGCACTGCCAGCAGAGCAGACCCATCCCTGCAGCATTTCAGCACCAGGCAGCAAACTGGAGCAGTGAGGAGTCCAAAATATTAAACGTTTCCTCTTTTTCAGCAGTGGACAGAAAGAGTTTTGTTGTACCTGCAAACATGCCACTGCTTCTTATTGCTTTCTCTCTCTATCATGTTTATATAATCGCTAAATTGAGTTTAGTTGTTACTTAAGAAATGAGCGAAAAGAGAAAGGAATTTAAGAAACATTAAGCAAGCAGTGATAATGAATATTAATGTAGGAGGAAGGACTCTACAGGATGCACTGACAGCATTTTTGTAAAAGAGCAACATGCAGCTAAAATACCGGCAATAGCGCGCTTTTCCTGACCCTGATACTGACAAATGTCAAGGAATTAGTTCAAACTATACATTGTTAGTAAGGTAATGAGTTACACTTTCCTTGTACACCACTTAATCAACTGGAAACATTACACATCATTACATTACATCATTCATTCATTCCTCATTTTATTGGCTGTAAAAGCTAAGACTGAATAGAATGTTATCTCTCTCCGTCTTGGCTGGATGTCATCACGTGAGTCCACTTCTTCTATCCATCGTGTCAAATTAAAAGCCTTCTGCAGAGTATTGTAGTTGCGACTTCATGACAATTCATAAAATTCGAAAGCAGCAGCAGCAACAACTGAGGATATCGGTGCAAAATGTTATGTAACATAATATAACGTAATAGTTATAATGCACTTATTCTTAATAAATTATGATTCTTATTAATAACACGTAAAATATACTATTTAAAGGCACTTTTTGGGTGCACCTAAATTATGTGCTGGTGCATCTACACATCTGTGCAACCGCTGTAGAAAGTGATTGTGAAGTTTGGGCGTTTGCCTCAGGACAGTCTGACGGTACACTGACTCAGCACATGGATGTGCCTAAATGAACGGAACATAAACAGTGTGGAAAGTGACTTATTTAGACCTCCAAGGACAGAGTAAAGGGGTTTTTCATGTACATAACATTTAAGAAACAAACCTATTGGAGAAAGCTGTCCATAACCTGTAACTCTTTTTTCTTTTCTTCTATGTAAAACCACTGATTATCTCTGTTATCAGTATTAGCCAGCCTTAGCTCTACTACATACAATACATATAAGTTGGATCCAGCTTCTCGCCTAAACCTCAGGCCTCTGTAAAGCGTCGTGCTTGTTTATTTTATGGCACCTCATAAAGATAATTTAATGGATTGATTAGTCTGAGAAACACTGCTATTTTGTCAAGTGTCTACAAATGCTTGCGTGTTAGCCAACACCACGAGGCCGTTTGAAACGCCGGTGAAAAGGCAGATAAATGTGCCGGCCTGTGGACAGAATGTACCAACATGCACACCAACAAAAGGCTGGCTGTTGTCACTCTGGGTGTGGAACATCAGCCATTCCTTTGAGCCCACTCCGATGCATTTGATGCAGTGTCACATGGCTCGCTCTTCAAAACTAACTGATATTTTTAACCAGAAGCCTGGAACTCTGCAGATATGTGTCCCACAAGATATCCACGGTACACCATGTTATCATAGACTACTAATGTTTATAAACTCTTTTAATCTAATCTGTAATAGCCTATAAAGATATAAGATGATTAAAAGAGATGATTAGTTAATTTTTTATTGATCAGATTTGAGAAGATAGTAGCAAGTTGCCATCATGAACTGGAGTGAAGTTTATTTGCTAAAATATCTTCTTTCTTCAGACTGTATTCCCAGTAGTTGATAGGGCCAAGGCTCACAAAACCTTGAGCATCCAGGCTGTCCGATAGCAATACCACAGATACACAGGGTTTCCCTACTATTTTAAGACTTAGGTGCAGCGGGAAAACGCTTTTCAGCAGCACAAAATGTCGGCTGTTCACAAAACGACTGTTCAAGAGAGTTACATCATGAGATTTTGATAGAGGCGCGCTCCCGTCTTTGCAGTCGTATGGTGAGGTGGTCAGGAAACTCAGTCCGAGCTCTTGCTGTTCTATTAAAATCTGTTTAGCAGTAACAGAAGTTTTTACTCCTGGCTTATGCAAAAACTGTAGATTAGGGAAATGAATATTCTCAACAGCAAATAGTAGATGCCCTCAGGAAGCAGCAAATGGTTGCAGTGTTTCCTGTAAGATCTTTTTTGAGCAGTGCGGAGAGGGTTGGACCTGGGAACACTCACGTGTAGTACACAAAAATCTTTTAAATTTTTAAATTAACTTGTTAAAAAAATGATTCATTTGATGAAATCATTTACATTTTTTAAATGAATGATTTTTAACTTACTTAAAAATACCACTAATTATACATACACAGTATGGTATTGTATGTTTAAAACCAAATTTGCAAAGTGCATTAAACTTTTCTCTCTCGCTCTGTTTATTCATATAATTGCTTAATTAAGTTGAGTTTTTACTTAAGAAGTGAAATGAGAAAAGAACATCACAAAATATTAAGCAGTAAATGACTCAAACAAATAACACGCTGCATTTCCCTTGTATGCCATTTAATCAACTGGAAACATTACAACATCAATCTATTGGCAGTAAAAGAAAAAAGTCAACAGAATGTTAACTAAAAAGTGTCTGAATGTGTACACACTGACTTCAGTTAAGTCAATCTCTCTATTTACTCTCCCTCTCAGTCTTCTCATCTCGACCAGAAACTTGTAAAACTGGAATTACTTTTTTTTTTAGTCATTTTCTAAATATTGTAATAATATAATAGTCCAAAATTATGCAAAAATGCATAGTTTTAGTCAGATAACAACAAAAAAAAGCCATTTCCCTAGATGCAGACTGTCAAAATATGTTCTAAATCATATCAAATGCTCTTAAAATATTCCTTTTTTTGTGCAATGTTAAAATTTTCACTTTAGTAGCGAGCAAAAAACAAAAAAAAAGAACTTGCAAAGAGAGCCCCTGTGTAGATTACTGGCTAACATGAAGAGCGCTGCTGCCAACGTGGGCCGGTCAGTGATTTGTGTCTGGGATGGCTGAGCTTTTGTCTGGCAGGAGCGCTTACGTAACAGGAGCTGCTGACAACACGTGGGGGCTGAGCCGAGGGCCGGGAGAATGGCCTGGATCACTGAGGGAGGCAGAGAGGTCACCGCAGCCCACCGCAGCCAGCCCTCGGTGGGACACAGAAAGGCCCGATTCACGGCTACGCAAGGGGACGCAAGACGACTTAAACCGTGGCCATTTTATTTATTCATTTTTTTGAATTTTATTTATTTGATGATGAACAGACTGATGGCTGTCACGGCTCTAAGGATAATATTAGTCAGTGAGGAAAAGGGATGAGCAGCTAGCGGATTTGAAATAGCCTGCGAGTGACCATTTTCATCGTTCATTAATATCCTGGTTATATTATAGATTACACAATTGGTTGCTTATAATGCAGTCATGATACTGGACTTTCTAACTCACCTAAAATATCAATATTTGATACCGATTTTGATACAACATTAAGGGCATGAAATTGGTGATTTTTTTTATTTCAAGTATAAATATAAAAGGATATGCTTTGAGGTACGACTTTTCTTTTCTCAATTAGTGGCAGAGAAAAGCAGAATGACTGTAGTGAACATTAGGGCTATAACAAGCGATTGTCTTCACTGTCGATTAATCTGACGATTATTCTCTTGATTAATCAATTGATCGTTTGGTCTACAAAAATCACAGAAAAAGGTGAATGCTGTTGCCCAAAACCCAAGATGACATCCTCAAACGTCTTGTTTGATCCACAACCCAATGATATTCAGTTTGTTGTCAGAGGGGTGGAAAGAAACCAGAAAATATTCACATTTAAGAAGCTGGACTCAGAGAATTTTATTCAAACCCATTATCAATCATCAAATTAGTTGGATTCATCAATTAACTGTTGCAGCTCTTGTAAACATTAACAGCAATTCAATCTTTTTTTACTTTCATTAAAATATGCACTTATAATATATAAAACCTTAGATAAAACCTTTAAAAATAACAAATTAAACCCATAAAATCGGTTAAAGATCACATTTATAACAACTATTTCACCATTTCAGCTAAAAAACAAAAGATTTCAAAGATTAACTGATCATAGAATTACTTGCCGATTCATTTTCAATAGATGCAGCCCTAGTGTAAATTTTAAAAATGATCGCTTGTTGAAGAAACCACGTGACCAAGAGGTTTTTCCTTCTACGTAACACAGCAACAGCACAAGCGACATCCATTTCTATTACTCATTTTCTGATATTATTCCCCTGTATAGTTCTATACTGCAAACCCTGATGTGTCTTCCTCCTGTACGAGGTGCTACGAACACAACTCCATTGTTGCTATGTCCCATTCGGATTTAGCAGCGTGGGGTCATGATCAACACAAGTCTTGCTGCTCTCTGCCAACCAAGATAAGACACATCAGGAGAGAAACGGACAATGAAGTGCATAACACACAAAGGGTAGGACAGAAACACAAGGCCTTTAGCCTACAGCCTGCAAAATCTGATAGCGCTCTAAATGCTTTGTCATGCTGCAGTGTGTAGGTTACTCATGCTAGGTCACTATATATAGCACAACCTAAAACCGGAGAACACGGAGAACTACATCGATGTAAAATGTTAAAGCGTTGTGACAGGCTACCTTTCAGCAATAAATCAGAACGGAAATTCAGAAAATCAGAAAGAGATTCACTGGCTATAATGTGGAAGTACAGTTCAAACCTATGTAGACTCTGTGCTTTTCATCAGATTAAAATTGGGATCTATGTCAGGGCAATAATTTAATTTAGAAGTCCTTTGTTAAGTGAAAGAATTTACTTTTTTAATTAGATCATTAAAAATAATTGTATGTATTTATTTATTTTCTGACAGCCGGTTTACAACCCTACTGGAAATATTACACACCTTTTTCCTTTCTCTCTCTCTATTATGTTTATAGATATTTTATTTATTAATTTGTAGTGTATGAAAGTGTTTGTATATTTTAGTTTAAGTTGACAAGGGTAACACATGTCTAGAACATTGGCAATAAAGTAAAAATGGAAAAAAGTGTCAAAAAAAAGTGTCCAACTGAGATTACAAGAGAAACTCTGTAAAGTAAATAAACAGTAGGAACTCCACTCGTTGTTTTTCTGCCATTTGTCCATTAAAAGGCCGTTTTGTTTTTACGTTTTTTTACATTTCACCTGCCTTTTCCAGAACCTGTGTCTCCACATGCCTGTGAAATGAAGCTAGCTCATACAATGTGCACACTGGGTTCCCGTAACTGAAAGGAACAGGGTCATGTAGTGTAACTTGCCTATAGGGAAGCCTCACTCTTTCATGTTTGGCACACTTGGGTTACATTCATCTTGTGCAACATGAGATTGGCTTAACAATTGAGTGGTAAAGGAACTTGGGTCAAAGAACAAGAGGAGCACACAACACCTGAAAAGATCCACGACAATGACCAACGCCTTAGAATTACTTCATCCTGTGCACAGTCTGAGCTGGGACTTTACCAAATGAGGACGACCGTCTTGTTCCATCTCCCTTAAACGGTCAGGACGTGATGAACGATCGAGTCTACAAATGTGTGCGTTCTATTTTAAGTGAATCACATAAACCTTTCCTGTGATCTCAGAATGTGACACGCCCTCATCGCCCTGCAAACCCTTATGAGTATTAAGATAAGGAGCAGAAGGTAAGCAAACAGGATAAGGCAGAGTGGGCTGTCAGAGTTAGCAAAGATAATAAGCGCTGACCTAGTGCTCCATCTCTGCTCCAGAGGGTGTGTCCAGCCCTCCCAAGGCAAATTAGTACAGACAAGAATTTTCCCACTATTGACGCACTTAAGTACCCATCAGTCTTTCTAAATTTGCTCTCAGATCAGCCTAATGCACATTTTTCCCTAGATCTGGGGAGGGCTTAGGTGTTGCGATGACTTTTTTATTATTTGACTAAAAACTATGCAATGTTTTTTTTGTTATTATTGCAATATTTATACAATAACTCAAGGAACTACAATGCAGCTCCAACGTTGAAAATAACAGATGACTCACTTTAAACAAGCTCATTTCCAAGTCTGGATTATTTTATTTTACTTAAAAAGTTAGCTAATAGAACTAAAACCTTACCAGTGGCACCAACTGAGAAAAAGGAGAAAAACATGGCTCATAAGTTGTGGTTTGTTTGTGGTTTAAATAATATTGTGGAATGAGAAAGAAAAACGACTGGAAATATACAGCGATTAGGAGACTGTGAATCACTATGTTTCCATTCACACTCATTCTACAATTATTCAGAATATTACAATATTCTGAATTTGACAGGTGTCATGTAAACAGCGTTTTCCGTTTGGATATTCTGAATTAGGCCTTTTTCTAAATGGGACATTTTCCACTGAAGAAGTGGGAAAAGACGATATTATTACAGTTTTAGGAGGATTCTTTGGACTTTCAGTCATGATTAGGTTTTACTGTTCTTTTGCCGCTTTTCCACTGATGTTATCAGCTTGACTCTCCTCAATTCGGCGTGGCTTTTTTGCCGTTTCCACTGCGTGAGATCAGGGACCGCCAGGTACCATCAGGTTCTATATCTAGCATCACCTTCGCTGAGGTTCCAAGTGAACCAAAGTGATGCTAAATGTGATGTACATTCATGCAGATTACAGACTGGTTGATCCAGAATTGTGGTGAGTTGAGCTGATACCGTCAGTGGAAAAGCAGCATTAGAGACTATTTGTCCTTCCTTATGAAGGACAAGAGGTGGAATAAATGCTATATGGACCACATTTATATAGAGCTTGTCTACCATATTGAGCAGCCATTGGGAGTGACTTGGGGTTCAGTGCCTTGCTCAAGGACACATCAACTTGTTATACCTCCTACCTCTGAGCCACAGTCACCCTTCTGGGCAGCATTTCTTCTCATGCTGGACACTACAATAACTCATTATGCCTCTCGAGGTACAAAGACTGATTTATTGGCATGCTAACTTTAGTAGACATCTATGCAACACAATACAATAGCGTCTTTGACACAACATCAAAACTGTCATTTCTATTTCTTCAAATTCCTTTTTTAATTTTTTTTTACCCTAAAAATATCACAAATTGCCCCTTTAAATGTCTGTGATAGGCATAGCTAAGCATCCTCAAAACCACAAGCATGTATAAAAATATGCAGAAGCAAATGTTTCCTTGTGGGCCGACTTTGTCAGTGAGTTTAAAAGCTGTGTTGTTTTAAATATTCAACGACAGGGCTGGGTTCGCTGTGAATATCAATCACAGTAAACACCTTGCCACTGAAGGAAACCAGAAGAGGAAGAAAAACAAAGGTGTGGTCAGATTGCTGTCCTTCAGCTGTCTTTATCTGAGGAGTGCTGTAATCTGGTTACTGACAGAGCCCAGTCAGCCTACACTGACTCATTACATAACCTCAGCACAGCTAAAGCTACGGAAGGAGGCTGAACGCTTGCTGCCTGCCTAAGGAGAGGAGGAGGAGACCGAGCTTTTTACACCAGTTCGAACAAAGTTTCTCTCAGCTGAACAAAGCAGCACGATGCCACATGTGAGCTGAATGCATGTCAGGAAGAAGACTCAGCTGAAAACCAAATTGGTTAAAAAAAAGGGGGAAAAAAATCATTGCTTACAATTGCACAGTACCATGTAAGGATGTGACTAATAATTTCCTTATCAGTATATACAAATGTTATTTATTTGCTAATTAGTTCCTCTATAAAATGTCAAAAATCATTCAGAATCGTCTTTGGAAACTTTCTTAAGCGCAAACTGGCTTTTTGTTTTTTCAAACAAAGCAGAAAAGGACACAATTTTTCACAATTCAAGTTCCTCTGACACCAGAAGCCACACTGAAATTTGTTGTTTCTAGCTTCTCAGGAAACCACAACTGATCAATAGTCAAAATCACTGCTTTCAAACTGTTTCAGCACTAGCATTATGCTTAACTCTGTATTTCTTTACATGAAGGAAAAAAACTAACTCAAAAGTGCTGTAAAAACATGTATAAACAGAAACCATAACAGCCAATTTTGTGAATTTTTTGCAGCATAATTTTTGTGGAAGGACATCTTGATGTTGTCCGTGTACATAGTAATGTAGACGTATTCGTTTTCCGAGGGCTTGCATAATACCACAGCACTGGATCAGCACTGCACTGTAATTCTCCCTCAGGTTTAGAGAAGACTCTGCTGCAGAGAGAGTTGAGCAGAAAACTAAATTCACTGCTCCTCCTCTTTTCTCAAAAGTATGGTGGACCTGAGGGTCAAAATTAGAGATAGATTAATCGGCGCCGATAGGACGTTTTACAAATCATCGGCAGGAGTTGGTGTCGGCATTAGGCTTCGAGACTGGAAATGCTGACTTTGTGGGAAAATAATGGCTCAAAAAAGACAAAAATCAGTACCACATAGATTTTTTTACATGCAGTTTGATGTTCAGTTCCACATTTATTGATAAATTACTTTGAGACTGATGTTCAGTAATTCAGATTTATTTATTTAGGCATTTATTACTTTGTTCAGTTTAACAGTTATCTGGCTTCTTATAAATTTAAAGATAGATCATTTAAGATATGCATCACGTGTTTTCAATGTCAACATTTTTGGGGAGATGGGCAGGGTTGATGTCGGCCGGTTAATCAGATTTTTCTGCTGCAAACTATTGTTATTATATCGACCTTTAAAAATCCACTATCGATCGACCTGTTGTCAAAATGCAAAAGGACTTGGCTAAACATGATTTCGCAAAACACAATGACATTTCAAAAAACATCACGTTTCTAAAAACACAACATTTCAGAAAACACAGTATTGCAGAAAAAATAAACATTTCACAAAACGGAATATTGTGTTTTCTGAAATGTTATGTTTTGTTAAATGCTGTGCTTTGTCAATGTTTTGTGAAATGTGTTTGAGGAATGTTTTGTAACATGTTATTTTGTGAAACATTATGTTTAGTGAAACGTTCTGTGAAATACTCTGTTTTGTGACATGCGGTGTTGTGAAACGTTATGTTTTCTGAAATATCCTCATGTTTTGACCCTCATGGCCACCGCACAAAGGACAGAATAAAACTAGTTCAACAATTCATAAAGTACTTTTTACAACCAGGTTGTTCATAAAGCACAAACACTGCATCTTGACAAAAAGCACACAACACAAAATGTAAGATTTGTTAACTAAGCGCTACTCTCCATCTCCTCCTGTTAAGCCTGTAAACTGCTGCCTTGCTAATACTACCTCGAGCATTTCCCCATGCAGGGGGCTGTGGTTTTACATGGTTATTGGCTTATTGCTCAGAAATCAATACAGCAAATTGGAGAGTGACCACTTCTCTGGACAAAAGGAAATGCTAGTAAGCTAGTCATTGAAGAAAAATCAATAAAACCCACAGAACTTCCACTGAGCTGCTGCTGACATGTGAATTTTAACATCCAGTCAACGGTTTCATGTTATTTACCGAAGAAAAATGTGTCGTGATGTAAATGGAAGAACATGGGGCTTTGACAGATGGAGCAGAGAACACGGAGATCGCTGCAGCAAGAAATGGTTATCTTCTTCTAAAATAAGGGCATTCGTTATCTTACTGTAAATATCTATGTCATATACGAGCGGAGGTTTTATAAAGCCATTTACAGAAAATGTAGTTTTAATTTATTGGATAGTAAGGCAGCGTCCATGTTTGCTGTGTTGTGGGAAACGTGTAGTGTGGATATTTTAACCGTGCTGAGGGTCTGACCACCAGCTGTGGGCGGCTGTGTGTGTGTGCAATGCGTCACAAAACACCAGCCTGAATGCACACAGCTGATGTCAGAGATTCCTCACCGTGTCTGCCCCCCCCCCCTCGGATGCCATGAAGGCCGCTGAAGCTGGACCAGAGCTGCAAAAGATGTCCAGTCATCACACAAAAATTTGCCAAGTCTAACTTCCCCTCTCGCAGCCCTCCTCTCCCTTTCCTGCTTGCTGGCTCAGAGACATCCAAACCTGATCCTTGTGAACTCAGCAACCAGTCCTTTTCCAAACCCTCGAGGCAAACGAGGGTGAAGAAAACAGGATCTGCTTACACATCATTTGACATCAGACTTCATTATTGGCGAGTACAAAACAAAAAGCCGGTTAACCTCGAATTACAGAAGCAGTTTATGACTCATTCAATCTCAATAAAGGTGATGTAATTTCAAAATAGTTCGATGAGGGATAATTAATAAGACATTCACGTTCACAATATTGTTTGGGCCAATTTTTTGTATTGTTTCATAGCAGGGTTTACATTTAAGACTTCTGAATGCAGTTTAAGACCTATTTTCAGCTTGGTTTTGTCCATTAGATTTAGAGTTTTTGTCCAACATCAGTATGAACTGGCCCTTCATGTGACGAGGAGCTCTTTCAAGTTAGACTGAAAGATTGACAGCTCATTTTTAAAAGACTCTCCCTAGTACACTCCTAGTGCATTACCTATCAGACTACTTATTCCTTAAAGGTGTGTTCAAAGAAAAAGCAAAGTGAATTTTTCGAGCTGTGTAATTACATACGTCAATGAAAAGACGTACCAGGGAAAACAAAAACGAACACATGTCAAAATGAAATAACTGATGATAACTGATGCAATACAGCTATTTGCCTTATGTATTAGAATGTATCGCATCGCAACCCCTGTATCGTCAAATTCTTGCCAATACACAGTCCTACTCACTGTCACCAATGCATCAGTTAAAACAAATCATGTATTAGTAATGTCATTTGCTTTCTTAATGTCAACACCCATGTAATCTGCCCATAATTAAGTTCGCTCATTATCAGAAAAAAGGGAGGCTGCAGTATGCTACAGACTAATCCACACCTCTAGATGTTCATTTGAGATGAACATAAACTATACAGTAGAATTAGAGCTAGAGAACTTCAATCTCCAGACAGGTTAAAGTCGGCTTCAGATGCCAGACAACAGCATGAAACTGCCATGTGGCTATGAGCCAGTGCAGGACATTAGGGCTGCTTCATGGTGATTTCCTTCTTCCAAATGTGGACCTGAATGCCTCTCGCTGATATTCACTGGAGCAGAGTAATAATAGCCATGTTCAGCCAAATGAAACGGGCAGCTTTGGCTTCTGAGCACAAGTATTTATCAAAGTGTCTGGGAGTTGATGTCATGGTGAAGCAGAGCATGTAGCAGAGCTCTCTGAATTCACTCAGTCTATTGTTCCCTCAGATTCTGCTCAAGACTGATACAACAAGCTCTAATTCACTCTAAAACACTTAAACTATAAGCTGCCATAATCAGTACGGTTATATCAACAATGGATAGCATGACTATTATTTGTAATGGATCACTCAAAAAGAACAACAAGAAACAATTCTACATTTGTCTTATGAATGCATTTTGTTACATTATTTATAATAATATATAATATATTATACATTTTAGGAAAAATAACAAGGACAGAAGTCATACTTTTTTTTTTAAATCTTCTCTGCTAAGTTGCATAGTGTTTAATCTGACAGGCATGTCAGGTGGGTCCCAGTCATAGTGTCATAATAAATCAGCAGATACGTTGAGGTGGGCGCCGACTTACTCTTAACAGGTATGGCGAGACGATGAGCAGCTCTTTCTACTATCTGAGCTAACACGGGGCTCGTGTTCAGCCGAGCGACCCACTGAACTCACAGTGTCACAGCTTTGCTAACCCAACATAAAGATAAATAACACATAACATGAAAAGCTGAACTGTTAACATGATAGAACGGAATATAGAACAAGTTAATATGGCAAAATGTGCGCAACACTTCGGTTAATGTCCATAACTTGCTTGCTTGGTACCCAGGGTTACCACATGGTCAGATATCTGCAGCTTAACACAACTCAACATCATGACTTTACAGTGACAGTAAAACAAGTTACACAAACTCCTGCAGGATAAAGTAGACCAACTGAACACGTTTAGTACTGACAGACTAATTAAGTAAACTCATTAGCCTAGCAACAGTAATGCTTACAACCACCCGTGTACCTCTTCATCAAACACATGCAACACATAAAATCTAGCTCTGTGTGAAACACTGACATGGCAAGTCTTACATCCATAAATGCAAATGGTCTGAAAGGAAACCCCAACTCTACAAATCCCATCAGCTCTACAAAAACTGTCAGAAATGTTATCATGTAATGTATTGCATGTATCATGAAGACATGGTAAGATATATCAGGGATTTGTGGAAGCTTTGGTGCTGTGCGTGATGGCTTTTTGTTGTTATTTGACTAAAAACTAGGGCTGGGTTTCAAAAAATTGATTGAAAACATGTTCCAAAAGAAACAGACTTCTTGCACTATTTTCACGACATTTAGGAGGTCCTGTTACGTTGCAAAAGGTTTTACCTAATGATGTTTACATTAGATATGTATGGTTTACTTAAAGTGTGGTTTAACATTATTTATAACACACTGAAGATATCTAGTGAATGAATTTACCCATCAGTGTTGCTGTTTTGACCTTTGACTGGTAACTTTGTTAAAAAACACTTCAGCAACTTGGTGAAGTGAAATAAAAAGCTCATTAATGGAACTGCTTTGTGGTCAGTTCTTAAGGTATAAAATAATATTTGTAATAATGCCACAAGTTAGAAGGTTTGGTGTGCAATTTACAGGACTATTTCTCTGAGAATTTTTCATATCTAAGCAAAACTGGTATTGTAACCATTTCTCAAACTGAATCGATATCAAATCGGAAATCGAATCGGGATCTGGTGAAACGGAAATGAATCGATTAGGAAATCAGTGGCGATACCCAGCCCTACTAAAAACTATGTATTTTTGCATTATTTTGAACCCATATCACTACAATATTAGGAAAATAGCTCAAAGAAACACACAAAAACTAGTCACTGGTGAAGTCAACACAATTTTTTTGAGTAACTGATGACCCCCACTTATAGGTCAATATAGTTTTCTCTCCGGGGCTATAGAGAAATCTCATTAGATAGAGCATTAGATGCTGCACACAAGTCTTATAATGGTAGGGAAAACCCTGTATATTCTCATATAGTCTCCTATAGTCATTTTAGTCATATCCTCCCATCTTCAGTGCATCTTAACAGCCTTATTTTCCTTCTGTCTGATGATGAGGTGGTTCTGGTCTCTGAGGTTCCCACTCTGTGCCACAGGCATGCCACTGCAGTCAGGCCCACTAATCACTATTCAAGGAGTGCAAATTAACAGCCATATGAAGCAGGCTGCTGTGACTATAGGGGGCCATAAGAGGCATTCCCACATTCCACACAGGGACCATATTATAGTACCTAACCCTGTTGAAGTGCGGTGGACACCTGAAACAGCCATTACAGAACATGTAATTATGACAATTAATCCTCAAAGTAGCTACTAATTGTCTATCAAAATACACTATATGACCGAAAGTATGGGGTCAAGAGAAAAAACTCCCACATGTAATTGTTGAACATCGTCATTCCAAATCACAAGAATGAATTACTTGCTATCTAAGTCTCCTCATTCCCGCATCTTGCTTTTCTTTTCAGCAGATTTTCAATCTGACGATGGGGATTTGCTCCCTTTCAGCCTCAAAAGCTGGGTGATAAGGTCTGGCACCCAGCCAGCATTCCTGTTCATCCAAAAGGTGTTGGATGGGGTTGAGTTCAGGGCTCTGTGCGGGCCAGTTTAGTTTTTCCACACCAAAATGGGAAAAACCATTTCTTAATGGATCTGGCTTGGTGTACCGAGGCACTGTCATGTGGAAACATAGGGCTCAAACAAAATGACACTAAATTGCAGTACAAATCTTTAGTTTTATTTGTCAGCTCATTTGCATATACATAGGGATGCAGATATATTGACTCTACATCAGTATCAACCAATATGAGCTTGGATGACTGAACATCAGCTATCAACAAATAACGTGGCATGCACCAAGGGCAGTGGCTGATATTTATCTGTGGTGCTGTATAATTGTATGATTGAATTTGTGCTCATTGAAAAACAGTGTGATGTAGGGCTGTTCGCCCAGCCTTACCTAAAAGTACTGAAGTTTGGTACACAGCCCTATTCAAACAGGACAATATTTTCACAAACAGATGGAATTAAAGTAGAGGCACCAAAAATGCCAACACAACAAAGCCACAAAAAGTGGATGTGTCCACAAACTTTTGACAATACAGTGTATTCCTGTTTGCAGAATTGCAGGTTAGTTAAACTTCAAACCAAACTTACAGATTGGCTGCTGCAGAGTGGGTTTTGCCTCTGAAGGTTTGATGGATAAACTGCTTCACTTGGTGAACATTGTGGGTTGGTTTTTGTTTACTGGAAAGCAGCCAACCTAAACTCCAGACTCTGTGGGTGAGAAGTCCTCATTCGGCCCTGTCGGCCTCTTTATTGATTTTTAGCCTTTTGAAGAAATACAAGCCTCTGCAACCATCTGAGCACTGCCCACCTCTTCATTAGCAAAGGCCGGGGAAATTCAACTCTAAATTATGACATTAATTATTAACATCATCAAAGTTATCTATCTATCTAGTTAAACTGATTCTAACCAAGGCCACACATTTCATAAACAGTATTTTTAAATTACTTTGAAAACGTTAAGTGTCTACAAAATGATTTGCAATGAAGAGCAACAGACTGCCAGATTTCAGGCCACAAGGCTTCAATTTGGTTTTGGAATGCTATTTTATGGAGTTGTTGTGCAATGCACCAGAATTTGTGTGCTAAAAAAATCAATTGGGACGTTCATATTCATAACCAAAGCATTGGTTTTGGGGAATTTTTGTGCTTTTGTCTGACAGCTGAAGTACAAAGAAGACAAAAAACAAGGGCAGAGCAACGGTTCTTTGAAGCTAGGCTGACAAGAGAAATCAATTTGTAAGAATGCTTAAAATGTAAAAATGCTCACTATGTTTCGAGGAACATTCATAGATAAAACTATACTCAAATAAAATAATGCGCCAGTGCTGCCAATACTGGTCTAATGAGTCAGCAGGGTAACGAAAACCAACACTAACATTCAATTTCCACTGTGTATGATTTAGGGGGATCTAGCTGCAGAAATACAGAAATTACAGAGAGAGCTTCACATCCAGCATTAAGTACATTAATGTCACCTACTATGTTTGAGAGTGGACCAGAGTTAATAACCTAAACTACACTAAAACTAACTAAAATGTCCATAATGAACAAAACACACACTGTCTCTAACAAGGGACCATATTTTTAGCAGCACCATAGGTGAGGGTGGAGGGTATTCAGTCGGTTGCAATCTGGAACTTCACTGCTAAATGTCACTAAACATCACACGCTGAACCTTTAAAACTAGCAGTGAACAGTCATCTTGTTAAGTTAAATGAAAATTAAAAGAACATGAAACCTAAAAAAAAAAAAAAAAAAAAAACTACAATGGAACTACAATAGGATTACTGGTATTGCCTTTCCCTGATCCACTATTATTTTTATTACAATGGCCTTTAAAAATCCACCGATACAATGAAATCTCCTTTTTTGCTTAGTATAAAAGCAATATGTTTATCATTACATATTCTAAAAGGCAAGCTACTGCTTGACTACTGCTTGAATTTGCCAGTGAACAATTAAGGAATGCGGGACATTTCTGACATTAACTTGAACCTGTGACTGTTGTTTTAAAAATTAACTACATTTGCAAAACAACGGCTAAAACCTAGGAAGCTCAAATAAGGAAGCAATGTTACAAGTAAAAGAATCCAAGTACTGCAACTACCATGTTATAAGAAAGGATCTATTCAGTGTTCAAGATGTACTACACTGCTGGTAAGCCATCCTGAATGTGAAGCCAACCAGCCTGAGCTAGATGTAAAGCCAGGGGCTAAACAAACACTAGGCTATGCAGACGACCAGCGCTAATGCTCATGCGAATCCCCACGTGCTGCAGGCCAGGCCCTGTACACAGCAGGGCGACTTCACGTCACACCCACTGTGATGTCATGCTGGGTGACAGGCTCCTCATCAGGCCTGTGTGTGCGGGATTACTCCTGCTGTCCTGGATCAGCAGGGCAGGGTGGGAGGGGACTGATGTCTTCTAGTCTGGACAGTACACTGGACTTTTGTTCACGGACTAAACTGGCATGTAAAGCTCATTATTAAGCCACAGACATACTTTCATAATAAACCCCTAAAACTGCAGACACTGCTCTTGGGTCCTATTAAGGATGCATACAATTATTGTTCAGCTTTAGGAAAGGTTTGGCCACTAACACTTGG
>JAPQRN010012613.1:0-11684 GCA_037367275.1 Coranthus polyacanthus | reverse complement strand
ACACTGCTCTTGGGTCCTATTAAGGATGCATACAATTATTGTTCAGCTTTAGGAAAGGTTTGGCCACTAACACTTGGAAATATGAATTTAAAAAAACAAAAAAAAAACACGATGACACAAACACAGCTCTAAAATTGTCAGAGCAAAAACTTCATCAATAAAAATCATTTCAGCATTAAGGGGAAAAATGTGATCATTGCAGCATATGCCACAGAGCATTTCCTTAAAGTTAGAAAATCTAACATTTCTGCATTCAAATCAGCAACACAGAGCACACGTTAGGCAGTATTTTAAGTAGGGTGTAACATCCTTCCCTGTGCAATACAGCTTCCAAAGTGGCAATTAGTAAAAAGAAAAAAATAACATTACATCAAAAACACCATTTAGCCACTTTGTGTAATAGATAATAAACGACAAAACAATCATATGCACACAACAGAGGAAAGCTTCTGTTCTGTTAGATTGCAGTTCTCGTTTTTTAATGGACCATCTAAATTTTGTTTATGAAAATGACTAAATGAAAATACATGGCTTGCGGCATGCAGCTTATCACACTGAGATCTCCACCAGTATTCAAACCTGTGGAAAGCTGTTGTGTGAAAAGTCCAGTTATTTGTAGATAATAGTGAAATTAAAGCTATAATATGAAACATTTCCACATTAAAATATCTAAAAATGAATAAGCCTATGTTGCTGTTTTTTACTTGTGTATTCATGTAGTATTATATGAAACGTTTCCAACAATGTTTCATTTGGTCGACTGCAAACAGTGTCATATAGCCTTTACTAACGTCAGTGTCTGCAGCTATTTCATTAGAGTGAAATGATGATCATTAAACGTAATGCGGATAAACTTTAATACATTACTTCATCTGTAAACATAACTTCTGTCTGAGTCCTTTCAGATAGATGTTCATCAGCAAGGGTTTTGAAAACACTACTTCACAACATCATCTATTACTACGTATTTGTTGTTGTTTTTACTGAGAGACGAAATAAAGGCAGAAATTGCATACACTGCATTAAAAAAATCATAGAGATATCATATTGTAACAGTCTGTTCATTTGGTCGCCCGTCAATGTTGTCATATCCCCTTCACTAGCATTAATGTCTGTCCCATTTACTAACTGAACATCAAACTCAAAGTAATAAACCAATAAGTCTATAACTGAATATCAAATTAACTGTAAACAGTAGGTGCAATTTTTGTTTTTTTCCAGTTGAAAAACCTAATATTAATCATCAGCCACTATCAGAGCCAAGTTCTACCGATCCCAATAGTTCTATCTCTACAAAAAACAGTACACACATCCAGGCTGAAATATACAGGTACAAGACAAATAGTAAACTTCTGGTGGTCACAAAAGATATAACAGTCTACACACTGGTAGCTCAAAATTTAAAAAATTTAATTCCAGGCCTGATGATGATGCATTTGGGGTGAAATGGTGCCATGTAACAGAACGTATTAAAGAATAACAATTAGTTATTTCCCACCCTGCCTGTAGAGGTGAGGAGACCATTAAGTAACTGATACAGAAGGCTCTTATTACCATAGCTCTTCTTGTGGGAGTGGCTTCTCATGCTGTATGGGATTACGGCTGCTCCCATGGCACCATAAGGCCAGATATTTTCTCATATAACCGTCCCACCCACTTTACAGACTCTTATATTGTATAACAGCCGTACCGAGGATCTAAATATCATCCAAACACATCCAGTGTAGGTCACCTATCCACCACATGCTGTTCAAAGAGGAGCTGCTGCTTGCACACAGGTAGATGTCACCATTCTAGGCCTCTCCACCCGGACACAAACAGCCCTGGGCACTGGCTGGTTGCTGTGTCACAAGACTGGCAGGCAACCAGCCATGCTGGGGAGGGTGGGGCTCCAAAGAGTTTTATGAGTTGCTGTCTGGACACACAGGCCTCTCAGAGACAAGCCACCTATTGATCCCATCTCACTGTGGCAGTATGCACACAAAGGTAGTGTTCTCTTTCATATCACATCTGTCCCCATTCTTGTCTGCTTTGAGTGCTGCCGCTTACAGAAATGACAGGGAATTGACTTCATCTGGACCAGAAACTAATCCACAAAGTCTTTTAGAAGTAGCTGAATCTGAGGTGCAAGTCTTGTCCTGTTTTGCTCAGGGCTCAGTGTTAGTGCTAGGCTGAGGAGTGCATACACTGCAAAGTTGAACATGAACACTTGACACAAAAGTCGTGTGTTTGTCCCACTAACCTGAAGAAGCACTCATCTACTTACTTATTAATCTGACCGTGTTTGAGAAATCCTATGGGAATACCTTCATGGGCAAATGGGCTTGGCACTGAAACTGACACTGGATCCCTAACACACACACACACACACACACACACACACTTGGTGAGCAGCTGTTTGGAGGAGCCCAGAGAGAGGTGAATTTAAATTTTCATACCTTCTGTGTTGCTAAAACAACACGGTAACGTTGTGAAACACTATCTTCACTCAGACAGTCCAAACAGCCACATCATCCAGCACAAAAAGGCTGGGTGATCTAATTAGAGATATATTATGCATGCACAAGAGTTAATGCAAAACAACTGAGCAAAGTAATGTTCAAGACTTAACACATTTCCCAGAAAGAACGTTAAACAAACTGCCTGTGTGGTAAAACTATAGACAGACTGGTTTAGTGCTGCTCAGCTCTACCCTCCACTGACTCATCATATGACTTTGTTATGTGTCACAGCAATACATGGCACCAATAATACTAATGTCATCAGGTTTTGTAGGTTTACAGTATGAAATTTCTGCTACTAGGAGTCTCTCAATCGAAGCAATAACAAAACACACAGGTTGATGACGTAGTGAAGTGGCATGGGATCACGTGAGGTGTTTTTGCCACAACTATCATTGAACTATCATTAATGTGTGATTCACATTATGTTGAGTGACTCACGTTACGTAATTTCCTTCTAATGAAACAGCCACAAGTAATGCTAGCTAACGCCATGTTAGATGCAAACTTTACATTAAATGTGTCGACATTATCTAATTTTAAGTTAGCCATCAACATTTACTTACTGTATATTACCCTGGTAGTTTCCATAAGCCACTGGTCACACATAGCAGTAAGCTAGGTCAATATTGAAATATATCAATAAAAACTGGATTACTGTGTTGTGCTGTGTAGGCTGAAATACTGCTGTATCACTAAATATAATTCTGTGAAACAGTATGATTTACACCTATCAGTATCAGACGTTAGATCTAGTATTTACTGTGTTTCACCGTAAAAGGAAGATGATGCCATGAAACAATCCACGACAATGAATGTGAATTTAAACATTGCTGAACACATTTGATGTAATTTAAGTACACAAGCCAACAAAATACAAAATATTGCCCTAGTTATTATTTACAGTTGGTTATGACTTGCAAGCCTCTGGTATGATACTTTTTACATCTGGCAACACTAGATATTGTAGCTTGTATGTATATGTATATACACACACACACACACACACACATACACACACATACTTTACTAGTGTTGACAAATAACTGGTCCTTTCACACAATAGCGTTCCACAAGTTTGAATACTGGCACAGATCTCAGTGTGATAAGCTGGATGCTGCAGCCATGTATTTTCATTTAGTCATTTTCATAAACAAAATTCACATGGTCCATAAAAAAATAAATCTAACCGCAATAACTTAGAGAACAAAAGCTTTAAAAAAAAAAAAGAGTATTGACTGTAGTCATTTATTATCTATTTTTACATAAAAGTGGCTAAAGTGGTGTTTTTGTTGTGCTAAGAAAATCATTTGATGTAATGTTATTTTTCCTTTTTACAAATTGCCAGTTTGGAACCTGGATTGCACAGGGAAGGATGCTACACCTTGCTTAAAATACTGCCTGAGGTGCGCTCTGTGCTGCTGTATGCATCAATACATTCCTTGAAGTGTTGAGGACTTGCATAATGAAGCCTGACAGTGCAACCTCACACTTCCTCACAGAGACTGCTCATAAAGGGGTAGGAACTCTTTTTCATCTTCTTATCCAAAGTGCCTGGTGGATTCCTGAACTGGCAGGCAACTCACCATCCAGAGACATACAATGGGGTGCATATATACACATGACATATGAGGCAGATCAACTTTTAGGCTGGGAGTTGGTTCTAACTTTCCACACTGGTGCTGATCAACAGCGTTCTTTTCAGCTGTCAGGCAGTCGCTGGTGTGTTCAGCATTTCAAACACCACCCTGCATGGTCACTGGAAGAAATGAGTACAGGTGTGAGGGCTCAGGAAGGGATACTGTTTTTCTTTTTTCCCCCTTCTGCACTAGTTTCTTTACTTTCCATCATTCTGGTAAGATAAGCTTCCTGTGTGATTAATACTGCTCGTCATTCCAGCATGATCTTGTTTTCTAACAACATAAACAGTCCTTGTAGAGCAGGCGCAGGAAATGAACGTGTACCTCTGTCCTACTTTTCATGTTGACTGTCTGTCCCAGTGTCTCCGCAAACAAAAGCGCACATAAATACAAGACCTGAATAATTCAAGGCAAAGTGTAATGCAATCCTCTCTCATGCTGCTCATGTTGGAAATAGCGGCAAATAGCCCCAGTCCTAGTTTCAAAACGAGTCCGGAACGATGAACCTGATGACCGGCCAGCTCAGTCAATAGCTCTGCCTCATACATTTTTTTGGCAGCAAGAAGGAATGTTCAGTGCTGCTGTCTAATATGACTCATCCCATCAAGTTAGGCACTTAAAAACGAGCCATATATTAACTCTTATTTTGATTCGAAGCTGGGAATTACACGTGAGTGAGCGCTTTCGAAGTGAAGTCACGCTGCTGTCTCTAAGCCGGTGCTTTAAGTAAACGTTACATCACTCGTGCACCTTAAATAAAAACCGAGCTCAGATAATCTGGATCGTGACGGCCAGCACTTGGAAAGCTAGCCGATAAAATTCGGGTGGGTTTCAGAGCCAAAAACGTAACAAATGAACGATAACGTTTCAGAATAGTTCTCCAATTCGGCAGAAGTTTGAGATGCATTTTTTTTTTGTTGCAATGCATAGCTAACATAATGCTCGCCAATACATTTTTGCATCACTAACCTGCTTGCAATTGCAAAAACATTAAACTCCGTGCTAGTGATGCTATCCTGTCCTAAAGGTTGACACTGAGAAAGCCATTATGGCTACGACTATTCATTGGAACAAAATATCAACGAACAATACACATGCTTACATAAACGCATTTGAGGCGTTCAAACGAGTGGGCTTCATGCACCGTTAACACACAGCTCAATAACTTTCTTTTCGTGTAACACACAATTCCGTTGCCGCCGGTGAATCTGCAAAATGTATGTGCAAGAACTCACTACAGGGAAATGATAATTTGTTTTGGCAAGAAGACAGAGCCCCAACGTTTGGCTAGCAAGTGGCTACTTTTAGCTTGGCTAATGAGCAGCTAGCGTTAGCCAACGTTAATGCTAGTAGCTGAAGTATCCCTTTACTTCTTACCTTGAACGGCCTCGCAGATGTTGTTTTCATCGTCCCATTAAGTTTTGCACTGCGTATCAACTTGCGGACACCACGTACGTTTCCAAAACCAACAATTCCTAACTTTTTAACATCTTCAAAGGTGGATCCAAACGTAAAATCCTAAACCGGACCACCACCGACAAAGTAATTTCTCCACCACTTACAACAACAACGTCAAGTGAGGGATTGAGCCCGCCCCCTCAAAGAGCTAGCCAATCAGGGCGCAGAATGGGTTTCACTGACTCTTGCGAGCACCAATGGCTATTCTTGGGCATTTTGACTGATGTTCCCCAATTGAGTAAGCACCAAATGAGAGCAACAGAGTACAAAATATTCGCTTGCCAATTGGCTACAGCAAAATGGGGGGCTTGGGGTTTTGCCTAAGTAGCCTATGGGTGCACTACTGACACCGGAGTGACAGGTGCTTTGGGGTTGACAAAATATCTGGGGCGGTCCTACAGCCTGGGTGAGGTCATCTGGTATGATGTAAACCCGACGTCATTAGCCGTGCTAAATAAAACACACGAGGGGACACGTTTACCTTTTAAAAAGTTTAATCTTTCCCAAGAAATATAAAACAAAACACTTCAGTACAATAAAATGCACATGACAGTCAAACTTAAACCTGAAACGACATTGAGGGTTTTGTGAAAAATCATACATGTACTACCTACAAGATGGTTGAATGTAAAAACAAAAATTTCACTGACAGAATTGAATGCGTCCAATGCCTTGTTGACATCTAAAGCAGCATTAACAGTTAAACAAAAACTGCAAACACTGCCACTTGAACCACTTATCTCGTATTTATCCTCAAAGTAGAGCAATTCCTTGTCATGACAACTAGATGCTGCAGGTTACTCAAAAATGTTGTACAAAAACTTGTGAGAAGATCGCAAACTGCCTGTCAAAGTGACACACATCTCGATCAACGTCGCCTTCTGTCTGGACTTCTGCTGCGTCTCCGCCCACCAGTCCTGCAAAAATTGAAATCAGATAAAAGAGAAAATACTGTTACTTCACTTGGAAAAAATTTATGGCGCAATTAATAAAACAACACACAAATGTATCACTTTTTAATCACTTCAACAACTGAAAATGGTGTCTATTCAGCCTTAGTCTGATGTTTTGTCTCTTTTTTTTATTATTTGCTATTTAGATCATGGCTACAAGTTTGAATGTACCGTTCTCATGGCACTGAATTTAGATTAATTAAAAAACACCAACAAGGTGACTCATAATGCATCAAAACCCATAAACGTTACACCAACATTTTGTCTTAGCTACATTTTGTTAATTTCTTTAAGCGAGCGGGCATTCACAATCCTGCCATTAAAAAAAGTAAGGATATGACTATTATGACCAGAGGTGACAAAAGTCCACACATCGTTTATCCCAGTCAAAGCACAGCAAAAGCAACTCAGTTTTTAATGTCAGCAGCACAACTCAAAATATTATGCCTTTTCAAATGAAGTACATATACCTGGAAACTCATACATAATAAAAAAAAACAAATACTGACATACTGTCTGGTACTACAAATATGCACTTTAAAGGATATAATGAAAAGTTGCAGAAAAGTTGCTCCATCACTTGTTTGTGAGCCATTTATAGCTACTGTAGCCTATTACTCGCAGACAAACAAGCAGCACCCTCACCTCCTCTTGTTCTTGGGGGGCCCTCTGACAAATCCCCAGTCGACGCTGATAGGCTGGCCCATCAGGTCCTGACCGTTGAGCCCTTCCATGGCTGCCTGGGCCTCTTTGTACGTCTCATACTCCACCAGTGCATACCCCTGTGGACAGTTATCAGGACAGTGTGACTTACTGCACAGCTATGGTGTCAATGCTGAACACTTAGTTACAGTATGATTTACCAAGTACAACAGAAAGGATAACAATGCTTAACCAGGATATATTTAATATCTGATTTCAATTAAAAAGTAATAAGTAATACAGTGAGACTGATCCCGTAATAATCGGATGTAATGTTAATTTCCAACAGCCTGAGTTGAAAATACATTTTTAATGTTTCACCTGACTGCTGCAGCGTACTCAGTAATATGCACAATGCTGCCACCTTGTGGTTCACAGTGAACACAGCAGACCGCAACACAACGCTTTCGGTGTATTTCAGCTTCAGCCTTTTACAAGAATTAACCCTTGCTTACAGGGAACTTTATTGAATAAACATAACACACTTTGGACCACGAGCTGCCTTGAATACACACATCTTATTAGTACAAATGGCTGTAATGGGTTCTTCTTTTTAATGGATCAAGAAATGGACCAAGAAATAATTTAGTCTTCTCATCAGTCCACACAACCTGTTGCTAGTACCAGCTGTGTTTTCTTGCCATATGGAAATAATTGGGAAAACAGCAGAGATCAGTCAGCTGATTAGTCATGTGTCAGTCTGCTACAGAATTAATTTGAAAAAATGCGTCCATTTCCCCATCATGCAAATAACTTTTTTCAAAAATGTAAAAACCACCAACCAAACAAGCGTACAAACTTTTTCTATATTTAAATTTTGCAGTTACGATCAGCGTTCTATAATGCAAAATTTTAAAATTCACATCAATACGTTTATGGAAATGCACCTTGTGTTGGGAGCTGGACATCTGTTGACACCAACTGACCGCATTTCTAAGCTAACGGTATCTAGTGTTGCACTCGGTTTTAGTAGTCTACATTTCTATGTAGGTAAACCTCTAGATAGAAATCATAGAAATCAGAGGACAGGTTGTTATCATGGATGTAGGCAACCGAAATATTTGTTAGTCAACATCAAAACATAACCAGCTCTAAACAAAAACACACAAGCATGCATGAATCTTCCATAGAGCACCTTTAGGAATGACCTAAAGACACAGATAACAGCAACACTTTTAAAAGGTGCCAATGACACATGGGTATTTGTCTCACCTTGAGGTAGCCTGTTCTGCGGTCAAGATTGAGATGCAAATTCTTGATCTCTCCAAACTCTGAAAACTTGTCATGAATGTCCTCCTCGGTCGCCTCTTCGTGCACACCCGTAACAAACAGGATCCAGCCCTCCACAGCTAGGATAAAGCATGACACAGACACGTTTTATTATGATAACCTTCATATTGCTCTGCCCTGGATGGAATAAATATCGAAACATCCTAAAAAAAGTGGGAGTACCCAAGAGTTGCAAGTCTGCACTATGTACTTCTCACCATAAGTAAGTATACCAGTAATTTCTTAATATAATATGAACAGCAGCACTTACATCTCTGAGGGCCTGGCTCGTCTCCGTCTTGTTCCACAGTATCGTAGTCCTCTTTGATTCTGGACCTGGCTCCTTCCTCTAAAACCAGAAAAACAGGAAAAAAAAGACACCAAACAATGCTGACTGTCCTCAAAGTACAACAAGCTGTATCAATACAGTTTCAATACTGAACTCTGAGTCAATATCACACAAAAGTGATAACTTACCTGAACCAAAGCCTCGTCCTTTTCTCTTCTTAGCCTTCTCTTTCAACTTGTGGATGCTTTCTGGGGGACGGAAGTTGAACAAGACCAAAGTTATTCCTGCAGCTATGTTTTTCCAGCGTTTAGCTGCTAGCAAATACAGCTACTTCATCGTGATTCTTAAACCCATTTTACGATTTAATCGATTGTTAGACTAACGGATTATTGCTCTTTAAAGCCACACTGCATGAATCCTTACATAGATAGGTAGCCATCGGTTATGAGCTGAGTATCTTGCTGTTTGTGGTATTAGCATTTAGCTACACAGCGCGCTCGCAGTTAGCAGTGGTTTAGCGCAAAGTTGAACCGAGTGCTAAAAGTTACTAACAGTAATACTATTAATTTTGCTTTGCATTCGAAATGAGCTTCTCGCAATGTGTGTTACTGTAAACGCATTATACCCCCTGGAAAATCTAAGTGAAGTGACATTAACGTTGTCAGTAACCACAAGCAAGCTAGCGGATAGCCGAAACTGAATGACTGAGCTAACAGTGCGTTGTTTGCGTCATATTAGCTCGTTAGCATGTCAGGCCTGCTACCACGCAGCTTAGCGTTGATGGACGTTTAGCATCCGCCTCCGTGCTGTAGACCGTAATATTATCACACTATCTGGACGCCGGGGTTGTCGAGCACTTTTCCCTAAAACGTAAAAACATTATTATCACCATCGCCATCCTCATCCATAGGAAAGTCCTCGCCTCCCGCTTCATGAAGGTCCAGTACGTCCGCCATGATTTCTCCGTGTGCGGCTCTTCAACGACGCAACGTGCGTACGCAAATAGACCGAACGGCACGGCGCATGTTGCCAGGTTACATGAAAGTAAGTACAGCGCAGCTGCGCAAGCATACATGTAGCCAAGCACAGACTTTAAAAGGAGTTTATCATTTAAAGTTTATAAATGTGAACAATCCAAAAACAGAATGACGCAGAGAAATTTGACCTGATATATACACGTGTGTTGCTCTGCAAATTTCCAGAAAATAAATCAATAAATATCCTGTAATTCAAAAATATAAACAGAAAACAAAAAAACAGCAACACATGGCATGTGTTACTGAAATCAAACTGAAAGACAAAAAAAACTGTCTAAGCTGAACTGGTTATGTGAGGGGTGTTTTAAAAATGATTCATTCATTCTAAATACTACAATACCCATGAGCCTCGGCTGCCGTTGCCATGGAGAAGAAGCCTCAAACCGCTTTGACAAAGAGTAATGTTCATTTAAGGAGTTGAAGCCAAAGGTATTTTGACTGAAGACGTGTCGTCCTTCCATGGGTTTTCAGTCGGGTTGAGATCTGGTCTGGAGATCTACAGACCACCAGGCTCGTCCTTTCATTTGTCACCATCTGCAATTAAATGATAATGATGGATGAATAAAGAAAAGTGTATCAGTGGTCAGAGAAAGACAATGATTGCTTTTCTTCCAGAAACGGAGGCTTATTAAAGCAGTCACACCACGTCTTCTTGTTCTTTTTCCAGTAAAGCGTCTTAATCACACTGAAATAACAATCTAATAAAATACAATGCTGATATGAAACAGTTCTGCTGATTAATCTGCAACATTGTCCTTAAAAGTCTAGTCACTGTTACATCCTTGATGTTCAACGGTTTCTATAATTTCACAGTATACAGTACATACAATACACGTATAATGTTTTTAACTATTCAATTCTGTCATAATATCTTCCATATAACAGCATTAGCACAGATGTATTAGCCTACAGCTATTCACAAACATGAATTTATTTATGTTTGTTTAATTATTCTTCACTAATTTCATTATCTCACAATTATGCCTAAACAAACAAAATGATTATCTGAAACTCTTTGATTGAACAACTCAGGTCAGAGACGTATTTCAAGAGGCCTGAGTTGTTGTGGTGAACATCTCAGGCCTCTGAGTTGAAGTGAGTTGTTCACGTGCAGGTGATGTTCTTTGCCCTCTCTGTGTTTTATTTTTTGTTTTCCACACAGCTGGCGGTTGTTGAATTTTCGCCCAGCACTTAATATTTTGCACGCGCGAAACCTGATAAGTTGCTCGTGAGAGAATTTTCTCGCTCTCTCGACCTTCGACCCAAATCTGACGCCACAGGTAACTCCTTCTGACCAATCAGCTCTCCCCGAAGAACCCGCAGAACTTGGTGCACGGATTTCAGAAACATTTCCCTTTGTTCTTCTTGAGAGGAATATGCGGCTCTAGACCTGGGCTCATAGTTAGTATGAAAAACGTTGTGTTAATAAAGCATGTTGTGAAATTGACCATTTAATGTGACTGAGATTGTTAGATTAAGTAGTATCCTAGGTGTGTTGAACTTACTTACAAACCTTGTTTGTGACTCGTTATGATAATTTTACTCAACATATCATTTCGAATCTCCGGTCCTTAGTACAGCTTGATCTGTCTTTGGCACTTTGCTAAGTCATTATTCCCAGAGAGGCATGATGGAAAACTCATGGAAAATCTCTCAAATCTCACTTCACATAAGCTGGAATTCTACTTCAAATATAATCATCATTATGCACGATGGAGGAGGAGACAATATACCTACAACTGGATAATATGTTAATGTAGAAAGAAAGAAAGAAAGAAAGAAAGAAAGAAAAAGGTATCAGGTTTGCTGTTTCAAGCTTTTGGTTTTGACTTTAT
>JAPQRN010012483.1:10965-34824 GCA_037367275.1 Coranthus polyacanthus | reverse complement strand
CTGGTTAAAAGTTCAGTGTACAATATTTAGTGACATCTAGTGGTGAAGTTACAGGTTGCAACCAACTGAATACTCCCCCACCCTCCCCTTACACTGGCTGCAAAAAACACAGAAGACCCTTGTAAGACTCAATGTTTGTTTTTTTATGCTTTTCATAAAAACATTCATAGTTAAGGGGATATTAACTCCATGTTGCACTTATTTTCAGGTGATTATGAGTTGTCTTACTAAGACTGTGGGTGACTTCAGCTGACTGTCAAGTCAAGCTTGTGAAGCTATTTGTAAGTGTGAACTTTTTTCTTATTTTATAAGTCTGGAGGGAGCTTTAAGTGATAAGAATGTAGGCAGTCATATTAGCATTTTGAGCCTGTTCAGTAACTACCTAATCCATAGACCGTTGACTTGTTTAGAACGTCTATACTATTTAGACTGAATATAATGAAAAATAAAATAATTAAAGCCTACAGATAGCGGCTCTCAATTTAGAGGAAGGTAAATTTAGGACATTTCTAGAAACAGTTCAAGAGCTCCCCTCCTTAATGTCTTTATAAATCCCCTTTCTTATGGTGCTTGCCACTAAGTATTAGAAAAGAGGGGCAATCTGATGTTATGTGAAGTTATCGTGAAGGAAGAAACATAAACATTAAACCTCTCAGGACACATTTTTAGCTCCTTCAGTTCTGCCTGATAAACAGCTTTAGTCAGACCTTGCCCCTGGCGCTGGCAGATCACCGAAACAAATGATGTGAGCATGAGATGTCATGGCCGATTATTAAGTGAATGATGTACAATAGGTGGCTCCTCTGAGCAATAAAAGGCTGAAGGACAAAGTATGGGTTTGAGCAAGCTGGAGCTCTTTTTTTAAATGCCACTTTGATCGTCCAAAACATCTCCTCTGAGACGGTCACTTCTTCAGCCTTGTGTTTTAATTTGGATTTCCACTGCCTCTAATATCAATTTTCCTATCTTCAGCTGTTATCTGTCAATGCTAATGGGATAATGGTGGTTTAAATCAATATTTCTGCCCATTCTTTTTCTTCATCTGTCCTTTTGGCTCTTTTGCTCAGATCCCTTGACAATAATTTGAAATATTGTAACATGTCTGGCCTGTATGTGTTGTGATGTCTATTTGTCATCCACCCTTTAGCTTTATAGTACAGATCCTTGTGCCAGTTCAATATATCTCATTTTTAACCCTTTCTTAACTAAAAATGTTCACAAAAGGCATCAAAGGGCTGAGTAATAAAATGATAATTATATATTTTTATATCATGATTATTACCACTACCTATTATAATTATCATCGCAATATACATTTTTCTTTTGTGCTTAGGATTTATTTTGTTTGCATAATCAACTAACACACTTACAAAATGTTTCACTGTTGTTTTACTTAATACTTACTCATGCATTTTGTGGTGTTGAATCAAGAGGTAAGGACCTCTCACCTCCAAAATGAAGCCAATGCAGAAGTATCTTTTTGTGTGTAATAACACTGACGGCTGCTGGAGGTGGCTCCAAAAAGCCCAGGCTCCCATAGACTTACATTGAAATTCTCTCTAAAACTACTAAGTCAGTGTTTTTTTCCAGGAGTTATTCTAGTCTCATTTGTTTTATTTGGACCCTCTAATAAGTGTCTAGTCCATCTGTACATTTTTGCTCAGTTAATAAGATTTCAGGGTCAATAGAAGTCTTTGATGTGTGCCGTGCCGAGCTTTGATTGACAGGTGTGATTGACAGCTTGCACTGACTGTCAACTTTCTGAGCTTTGGTTCATTGAATAAAATATGTTTTTTTTCTTGACAGAAAGCTTGACGGTAGTTGTGGTTAATACATTACCCTAACAAGACTGTAAAAAATTACTTAGTTATGCAAATGTTTGATGAGATTTATTGTTTTACCATGTCAGGTGTGTCAAGCTAGTGTTTGGCAGTAGCTCAACCATGACTGGCTCCAAAAAAACCAACATGGTGCAAAACACAAACTCCTGGCTTCAAAACAGCAGTTCAAAAATCGGGGGACGTCTCAATACCTCCATCCACTTATATACAGTCTATGTGTTGAACATAATGATGGTTTTGAATGTTCTACCTCTGGATTTCTGGCAAACGTTTGTCATGTTCTGATCATAAAGAGTTTACAACCACAAATAACCGTCTGGTTTTCTTTGTTAATTGGTTCAATTTCTGAGCTAACAGTTGCTACTGTTGTACACTGTTGCAGCTATAGAGGAGCAGAAGAGAGGCACTGAAGAACTCGGGAGCAACAGTAAGGATTTTCGAGGAAAATCCTCTCTGAGTGCTCTACATAGAAATCGCTGTACAGGCTGTTATCATGGATGTAGGCAACCAAAAGAATGAATAGCTTAGAAATGGAGTTAGTGAACATCAACAGACATACTAATGTAAATATTGTTACTATGTTCTTCATGATTCAAGTTTCAGCTCCTCTCATTTTCTTTAACTTCCTCTCCAAACAGACAGGCTCATTTTCTCTGCTTTAATCTTTCCCTAATCTGTGTCTGTAAATACACACAGAGGAGCTTCAATGTACATTACATCCTCAGCCTGTGACCACTATTATACTTATACAAACATTTAGACTGGGAATACTTTGTACTTAACAGCCTCACCCCCACACACATATACACACATATACAGAAACTGTGTGGAGGTGTGGAGGTCTGTCTTTAGCAGCAGGTCATGATGTGACGTTTTTCACTGCAGGCAGCTACATCTTCATATTAATGTGTGTTTTACATAAGCCTGAACAACATATACGCCCATAGCCAGTCCAATTAAAATCTACAGTTGAGAACGCTACACACATGACTTTATAATACATACACACCACACCACCAGTTATGAACAGAGACTAACAGCCTTCTACATGGTCTTGAACCTGCAAAAATGAATCTCAGGATGTACTTTACATTTGACTTTGACTTTGATATATACATGAACTCAAAGACTCATTAAGATGCAGCATTGCCTGATGGCAAAATGTTAAAGTATAAAGTAAAACCCTAGGAGGTTAAAATGATCATATTTTTTTAACGACTCATGACCAAGAGGTTTTTCAAGACATCAGCTGGTTTTGACGACAGCAGTATTAAACTGTTTACAGTTAGGTCTACACATTGACAGCACTTGGTGAGGGTTAGAGAGATAGGAATGCTTGGGTTAGTACAGAAAAAGTCTGCAAAGATGTGATCAAAATGCACACAAAGTCACAATGTATTCATTGCATTCATTCCTAACCCTAAACAAAGCAATTTCACATCTAAGTTAAAGGTTTACTAAAGTTTGTTATTTAGTGGCAGCTAGTGGTGAAGTTGCAGATTGCAATGAACTGACAGAACAATTCGGACGCTGTCATGTAATGTTCTACAGATATATGGACTGAATTTTCAGCCAAGACTGTCCTGTCCCTGCCATAATACCATTGTGTACCACTTGAGTGAGTAGTGAGCCACTGTCAGTCTGCCCCAGACTGTTCAGTCCGATACAGTAAATAGGACGTAGCTTAGCTCTTCTCACTGGGCCAATTCTAACCTCTTTTCATTCATGTGGAAGGACAGGTAGTGAACTGTAAACACGACAGTAAACAGTAAACGCAACCATGGCTGAAGCTTTTCACAAAGCACCCATGATCAGCACCACCACCTGCTGACAATGAACAACATTCAGAGTTAAAGAAAAGAAATGATAAAAATAGAAGCAAAATGAGAATGAGCATTGGCATTGCTTTCTTCCACTAGCAGTGGCAGTTCAAACTCGCAACATTTCTTCTACAGTGGTAAGTTGGTGATATAGCGATGCTTATAGAAGTATAAAGTTACTGCGAGTTTGCCAGTTGTTGATGCGGAAATTATTTGGAAAATTCAAAACATTCCAAACGAAGGTGATTCATGCTTTCACTGCAGCTGTTTTCTTACTAAGAACTTAGCTAAGCAAGCTATTATGTAAACTAGCACCAGCACATGAAGATCATAAGACAGCAGCATTATTCTGACCAGCTGTACGAGTTTTGTTTGATGGAGAATACGCGAGGCCATAGCAGAGATGTACTGTAAACAACAATAAGCTACACACTTGTATCAGTGAGTGATAGGCTTAGCATTCATTCAGTGGTAGCAGTGGATACAATACTGCCCCCTGCTGTTGATGTTTGGATTTCATTTTTGAATTATGCCACTAATGTGGCACAAATATAGATGCTGCAAAAAGCAGAGTTACTCTCTCCACTCATAAAATAAGTTATTTTCATGCAAACATGGAAAGTCTTTAACTGAAGTAGACATAGGTGACAAGAAGAATCCCATAATAGCCCCTGAAAAAAACTGATGGTCACAGATTGAGGTATATTTGATAGTAGAATATGTTTTAGACTTTCAGACTTTCTGTTTCTCATCTGTTGCAGTCAGGCTCTTGTGTTTTATTAACAGTATCTGAAGTAGATAATGGGTTACCTGAATCATAAGCATTCCTCATTCTCTTTGAAATGTCTCAAACAATAGTCTTTTTGTGTTGTTACATGGTGAGGTTAACAATTAACAAAACATGTCTTCTGAATTTATACATCGAGAAACAAAATTACCCAAAAGCAGAGTGGGCTGTGAATTAGCAGGATCCCGAAGGCAGCAGAGAAAAAAATCACTAACAACACAGCAAAACTAATGAAATAATCCACTAATTAAAGTAGAAACACATTGGAGGCTGAGTTTTTAGCTCCTGAAAATATATGCTTGGAGAAACAGGAAGTAAAACAAAACAACTCATGGGAGATCAAAACATTTCTTAAGGCACAATTAGAGACACAAAAGACAACAAATAAAAAACACAATGAAAAAAGAAAAGAAAGAAACCCAGCAGCTTCTACCTCTGTGGCGTCTGGGCTCTGTGTTTGGAATAACAGCAGTGTTTATGTCCTGGGTATTAATTTTATTCAGGGAAAGTCTCGTGTACACTTGATCTGTTTTTACTTTTCCATTACAACACAGTCCTTTTTATTATTAGCATCTAAGCAGCTGAATTACGGGTCATTTTCAAACTACCAGCCTTAGAGTTATTAGCTTTGAGCTGCCTTTATAAACTCTAAAATAAAACCTCCATCTGACTGTGGAGACATGTAAAAATAGCCTCAATACAGACAGGTTTTGACAGTGCACGCTCCATGCTTGTGCTGGCTGAGTTGTTTGTGAGCCATACTGTATCTCTGATGGCAGCTACACGCTTTATTCACAGCACGACATTCCCTGAGGCTGCATTTGATTCTGGTCTGTTTTCTTTCTTACTCTGGCTGCAAAAATTGGTCTCTCTTGCTCTACATGATGGATTTCTCACTGGAAGATTTTTGAACATTAGTGCAAAGTGGCGAGTTATCGACAGAAGCCCTTGCTCTTTGACGTTCAAGGACTGACACACAAACCTGTCTTTTGGGCTGCATTAACAGCATGGCTCTGTGAATGGCAATGTCTTAGAAGATCCATTCACAGCTGCTTTCCGGTTGATTCAGTCAGATTCAACCAGATGTGGCGCTGTTGCCTTAATCCGGAAGCTTGGAAAAGTGGCTTCTCTTTTCCACAGCGGTGTGAAACGGCATCAGGTTCATATGAATTTATACTTCATGTTGATTTGGACCAAGAGGAAAGATCTACAGAAGGAAGGTGTGTATTCTCAAGTTCTGATGTTTTCCTGTTTCCTGCAGCTTTAAATGTGCAGTGAGTATGATTTGGAGGGATTTAGGAAATTACAGAAATTGGAATATAACATTCATAATTATGTTTTCGTAAGTGCATAGTCACTCTGAATGGACTTTTTTTTGTTTTATAGCGGGTGGCATCCAGTGTTGTGCATTATCGTCACCTGCTTTGTTTGAGTGTGGACCAAAGTTAACATCCCCTTAACTAAAAAGCCCACAACAAAAAACTAGGAGACAAAACTAGGAGGGTCTTTCATCTTTTTGCATCAACTGTAGGTCAGGGTGAGGGGGGTATTCAGTTTGTTGCAATCTGCACCACTAGATGCCACTAAATATTGAACTTTATTGAACCTTTAACTTTGGCATGAAAGCACTTTGGTTTGGTTTAGGAACAAATCAGGGTTTGCCAAGAACAGACAAAACAGTCTCGAGGGACTTTCCCCTTTTTTTCACGGCCACTGTTGGGAAGGATGAGGAGGGTAATCACTACTGTATGTCACCAAATATCACACTGAACCTTTAAACAATCAACTGTTTTGTCGTTGTTCTGGTGAGATTGGGCTGGGAATTTATTCTATAAATAAACTGGGAAAAATCTATGATCAAATCCATGATTGATCAGCAATCGATATGAGTTAAAACTATTTCCACTTTAATACTGACACCTTACTACTCAAAATACGTATAAGTCCCTTTTTCTGATGCCAAAAATGGTTGGCATTTCAGTTATTCAATTGTCAGTTTTAGATCTCCTGAAGATGACACGCAGCTGCTTTCTGTCATGGAGATTAAATCTTCTCTGTTCTTTCAGTAATAAGAGTGAGCTCGGCAAACATTTGGCCCACCTGCTTTCATTCCCCTGCCTCAATGTAAAGAGCAGTTGTTAAACACACAGCGACTCTATCACACTGCTAATATCAAACGACAATTAAACACACAGTGGCTTTTTGGCCCCACGGGTGGCCGTCTGACACTCCAGCTTCATTGAATCTCATCAAGTGAACCCTACTGCTTCATTCCTCCAGCTAACAAGTCATCAAAGCACCATCTGTGGCTGCTAAAATATGTATTTGTAATTTGGTGTCATTTAGTACCACCTCCATAATGAATAATGAACAGTCTCCAGGGGAAGGAGGGAGATGTGAAGCTCAGTGTAAAATCCCACAGCTGCATGGGATCCCCCCACCTCTGCAGTCTGAACTTATTACGCTGCTGTGGTTTATGGTCCGTGCATGATGAGTGTTCTGCTGGGTCAGGCTGGCCGAGATAAACAGAGAGACAGATACAGAAAGAAAGACTAGGAGGGAGAGGGTGGACAGGCAGGTAAAGAGAAATCAAGACCAAAGAGCAGAGACAGTAGTACACCTGTTTTCACCAAGGCAGTTCAATGGCCAGTCTGGAGCTGGTGTTAAATCTCGAACCAGACCCTCTTGTTCAGAAGGCCAAAGAACCAGCTCTCAGCCAGGAAAACTGGTTCCAGAGCAACACCAGCATGTTTCTAGCCTAGAGCCAACAATCACTTTGAGGGCAGAATTATCATGTGGGCAATAAAACAAGCATTTTTTACTGGATGTGCATAGATCTAACAGTCTATCACACAGAAGAAATAAATGTGAATGTAGGTAGATTTTTCATTTGCCAAGTAAATCTCTGGAGTCTATTCTTCACACTGGCAGGGAAATCTTCATCCCAAAGTAAGTCAGGTAGTAAACTTGCTGAGAGCATCTACTATGTATGTTGGTTTCATTCACAGATGAGCTGCTTCTGTTCCTGTGTCGACACAGAAATGCGGTACATTCCATACATCTCGGGAATTGCGAAATCTCCATTGTTTTTTACGGCACAGACAGACTTGATGGTAGATTCAAGTTACCCTCGTAAATTCAGGCATCTATGTTCAAATGGCCACAAACACCGTTTGTCGGTTATATTTTTTAGAGTTTGAAAATACAGCCCATGTTATTATTTTAAGGTTTAACTAATGAACCTGCTTTTTCCAGGCTTCAGTCATTATCAGGATACTCTTCAAACTGGCAGCATGATTAAATACTGTGATAAATATTAATTACGAACATCTGTAGAGATAATATGCAGTTCCCAGTCTTTGTTGTTGGAGCCAATATTGTTGGGAAAACAAAGACTTATACAGATGTATACATTAGCCATGTTTCGTTACATATTTTTATGAGCATTTAAATATCACATTAGAAAACAGGATTTTCCTGAGGTTTTCAGATGCTTCCATGTGCTGTCTGGATTCTAGCATTTTATTCCAGGTTTGTGGATGATATAGGCACACATACAACTACAACAAAAATTGTTTTACATTACAAAATATATAATTTCACCTAAGTCTGGACCATTATCAACATAACTTTGCACAAAAAATTGGAAAAGCTGGAGCAGATGATAAATAAAGAGAATGCAAAAAGCTGATTTTACTTTTTGGCTTAGGTGGTGTCCAGAATGGCTTGGATGCTTCACCTAAGCCTTATAATGGCAGGGAAACCCCTGGAAAATGTTTATGACAATGGCAAAATTAGAAAAAGCTCAAAAAAGTTTTTATGCTGTAGCTTGAGGTGGTTTGTGCACATAATGGCAGATGGAAACACTTTATTTGAATAAATTCTGATCATGAACTAATTTAACTCACGTGATTCTAGAGTTTCCCATAGAGCACAAAGATATTATAGACTGAAAACTGCAACAAACTGAACCTTTTCCTAACTGTAACCAAGCTGTGTTTGCTCCTAAACATTAATATAACTGTTTGTTACTAGAACCATGACAACGATCGTCATGTAATGTCATTTTGCCCTTACCACAGTTTTTCCTAACCCCAACCAAGTCATTTTTGTGTCTAAACAGAACCACACCTTAGCCATGACATTGTCACAGCCTAAATTCAACAATTATGTATTATTTTTATAAAGCTATAAAAAAGTATTTTGTGTCTGCGTTGTGTGTATATATGGCGTTTTGTGAGTGGAAGTCGGCCCGCGCTGTCATTCAGGCGTGAGGACATGTTGGATAGCATTGCGAGCTGGATGAATTTAAATGGTCTGATCTGAGTCAGAAACAGCAGGAGAGAAGAAAAGCAGCTGAAGGGGAGACACAGCAGGAGGAAAGAGAGGAGAGGTTTTAATGCACAAAGATTCTGATAGTTTGGGGAGCTGCAGAATTTTCTTTCAAGGTGGAAGAAAGCATGGGCGACTTCTATTCAGAGGGAAACAACTTCTGTAATGCCTTACAGCTGATTTCTAGTATATTAACCTCTTAACATCCACCAGGTCCCTGGCAACCCATTTTAGGGTTAGGGTTAAACACAGAAATTAGTCGGCAGTCCCTTTCAAAATAAGTCTCATACCTGCACTTTGGCCTTACACTGCTTCAGTTAAAACCTGAAGCAGTGTAAGGCCAGGTGCAGGTACGTGACTTAATTCCATGAAAAGAGTGGATGTTAAATGGTTAAACTACAGCAAAACTGTCAGACTTCAGTGGAGGGTAAGGTTTCACTTACTAAACACGTTTCTTCATGTGACATCTCTATGAAAGGTATATACCCAAAAGGACTGGAGAGCACAAAATACACAGAAAATAACAAAGGGAGGGAAAGGATGAAGTCAGAGGGTATTCCAAAAATAATTCAGAAGATGAGATAAGCCAATGAGGTAAAGGAAGAAGGGATTAAATAGAATACAGTATAAAAAAGGAGAAGAAACAAACAAAGAAAGCATTAGGGTAGCATGTCAATGAGTTGTGGAGGAGCAGGATAAAACTGTGGAGGGATGGAAAACGTTCATAGCCATCTGCTTCAATTACATATAGGCATGTCTCATTACACACCGAGATTCATCCCATTTCACCTCCACTTCTCTCCCTCCCTTTACCTTGTTTCTCAGCGTCCATCTGCTTGGATTTTGTCTCGATCTCCACCCCTACCCTAATGCAGGAAAACGGAGTGATAACACACATGCCTGCACTCTCAGGCTGAGGGAAATTAACGCTACCTTACACTGGAAGGCAATACAGAAGAAGGAAAGGAAGAAGAGTAAACCTGATCCTAATCTTCAACCCCAAAATCCTCAACACACCTTTGGACTCCCCCTGCTTCTCTGGAGTGTGTCAACACACTGACACAAACACTGGCTCAGTCCCAGGATACACATCATGTTACACTGAGCACCAAATTAACCGAAAAAGCAAAGTGATAAGCCACAAGCGTTTTATGCAAACCGCAGATGGGTTGGATTCTGATATGTTTGGATGACATCAAAAATGTTTCTTTTGGCTCTTGGATGCCAAGCCTCAACGCGCCTCTCTGCCTGAATGCATCTTTGATTAGGACGCACATACGAAAAGGGGAATATGATCCCTCAAAGCCTGGAAGTCAAAGGGCAGTTGAATAAAATGAGACACAGAGTAAAGTTACAATAAAGACAGTTTAAGTCCTTACTAAAGCTAATGAAAAAGGAAAGTTGCAAGCCGCTTCTTAAACATCAAACCACCTAAAGTCTTTTTTTGTTTGTTTGTTTTTCTTTTCTGAGCGCTGGTGCGTAACCAAGACGCGCACCAGACTGGCTGTATTTTTCCCGGAGCTGTCCCGTTCAAAGCCACCTCTTCTACAATAACATCGGGTCTGCAGGTCTACCCCCCACGCACCCCTCGCTACTCACACTCGGAAAAGTGCAAAAGCGCACAGCCCCCGCTCACCTTCTCCGCTTGTCCCGTACGAGCTGGGGAGAAGCAGGGCGACCTGAGCGATAATCCCAGCGACTCTTTTAGTCCACAGATCCATGACGATGAGGAGGAGGATGAGGATGATGATGAAGCGGCTGGAGGCTGCAGAAACAACCTCTCCTCTCCTCTCCAGCTTCCAAGCAAAAGAGGTGTCCACAAAGGCGACCGAAGGCAGGAGCGAGGAACAGAGCGAGGGTTAGAGTCAGGTCTGTGTTTTTATCAGGCACTCAGCAGCTTTGTGGATGGAGTCAGGCTGAAGCGCGCAGGCTCCCAGTCCCTCTCCTTCTCTCTCTCTCTCTCTCTCTCACTCATAATTTCACACACCCTGTACTCTAGAACTACCGAGTGTAATGGTGCTTGATAAAAATGTTGTTATGACACAACAGCGGTGTAATAAGTGCGTTTGTTTCCTGCCACCATCGCAGTCTATTGTAAATGATGAGTCTTGACTTCATTAGACTTTTTTATTCTTCATTAGCCTAATCATATATCAGCAGCAAAAATCTTTAGCTATAGTTTTTAATATTTTAAAGGTGGAATGTTTACAATCCCGCATCAGATGTTGGGACAGTATGTTAAATTCAAATTTAAACTGAAAACAGCGAGTAGTAAATTATCTTTGACGTGTATTACACTGAAAACAATGCAACACAACTTTATTTGACGTTTCACCTCATGGATTTTTTTAGTTTTTTTCAAAATGAACATTTCAATTTCTCCAATAAAAATTGCAAATTAAAAATTCCTTTTGCAATATTCAAAGATGTTCAGGGACTGAAGACACCAAGCGTCTCAGGTGTCAGTTTGTCTCATTCATCAAGTCTTAAGGTGTGCAACAGTACGGGGTCTTCATTGTCGTGTTTTGCATTTCAAGATGCTCCACACATTCTCTATTATGGACAAGTGTGGACTACATCAGGCCAGTCCAGAACCCGCACCCTCTTCTTCTTCAGCCAGGCCTTTCTTTTCCTTCTGTCTTTTGATCCAAAAGTTATTTATCAGCATTAATGGTGTATCACAGAAGTGACAATGACCTTTACCGTTTGTGCTGACACCACCTCAGACCATGACAGACCCTTCTTCAGGCTTCTGGACTTGTTCCTGGTAACAGTCCGGATGGTCCTTTTCATCTTTGGTCCAGAGCACACGGTGTCCATTTCTTCCATAAAAAGACCTGGATACTGATTGGTCAGAACACAATCCAAGTTTCCACTGAGTGACGGTCCATCCTAGTCCACAACGCTTCTGGATACAGTTAACATAAGGCCTTCTTGAACTGAACTAAAACATTCAGTGTGTGATATTTAGTTACATATAGCAGTGAAGTTTCAGATTCCAACCAGCTGAATAACCTCCCAACCTCCCCAATGGTATTCTCAAAAAACGCATGAGTCCCTGTTAACCCCACAAACGTAATAACTCTCCACAAATGTAATAACCCGCAAACGTAATAAAAATTTGCAGCTTTTAATGTAATAATCCCACAAATGTAATACATTTCCCACAAACGTAATAGCAGTCGCCTACCACAAACGTAAGACCTAATCTTAATTTATTACACCTTCCAAAATTGTAATAATTTCCCACAAATGTAGTATGTAGTGATGTGTAGTACATCACATACATTTAAGTCATGAATACATGAATATTCATTCATCTTTCTTTTTCTTCCTGTTTATTGTCAACCTTTGGATACTTGCCTCCTTAGAATGATCAAATGTTCCAGTTACACATGGTACTAGTTCCAGATTAAATGGTGTTTAATTACAAATACAAGTGGAGGAAAAACACAGAATTAACTATATACTATATAATTAACTATATACAAAAGCTACTAACGTAATAATTATTACATTTGTGAGAAATTAGGTATTACGTTTGTGGTAGGCGACTGCTATTACATTTGTGGGAAAGTTATTACATTTGTGGGATTATTACGTTAAAAGCTGCAAATTTTTATTTGCAGGGTTATTACGTTTGTGGGGTTAACAGTCCCTCATTTTTTTGTCCCTTTTTAGTTAAGGAGATATTAACTTTGGTCCACACTCGAACATAGTATGTGGGTGGCATCCCACCCACTGCACAGTGGAAGAAACAGAAGAGAAAGTGTATTCACAGCTACTGTAGAAGAATGGTGCTGCTGCAACACCAAATGTAAGGGTTAGGGTTACACTTCAGCCCATGTTTGAACTGATGTACTTTAGGTTGTATTTTAGCCTCATGTTAAACACAGAAACTACAGGATGGTCCCTTTTAATGACTGTACATGCATTTTAATTTTATACATCTTCTGTTAAAAGCCTCACTACAACCCTAACCCTAACCCTAACCCTAAAGCTTATGGATGTGGTTCCATGAAAACAATGGATATTAAAAGGGTTATGAGAGCTGTATTTACCAGCATTTGAAGATTAATTCATGTGAAAATTGTGATGCAGCCAAAATTTTAAAAAAAAGTCATGCAAAACAACCAATTTTTCATGTGGATCACGCACTTGGAGCCACAGAATACAACAGCTCTGTGTCAGCGCAGGCTCACACCCCCCTCACTGGACAACAGGGCCAACTGTGAACCCACGAGGGAGAGGAGCTTTCGTTAGCACTGAGCGAGGTTTGAGCGCTTAAAAGAAACACAGAGGAGAGGGGAAAGGAAGGTGTGCAGGCCGAGTCAGCGGGGGAATCTGATAATGAAAACCTACTGAGAGTATAGACAGCAGGGGAATCAGATGATAAAAAACCTGTTGAGAGCAAACACAGCGGGGGGGAATCCGATAATACTGAAGCCAGAGGGTGTGAGAAACAAGACATCACACCACGCACACACTTAACATGAGCGTCACACAGACCTGTGGCCTGTGGACACACTGCACACAGAGAAACCAGCTGGTCATGGAGTGTACAGATCAGACGAGTGACAGGTTTTAAAACTATGCAGAGCACACAGACGCACAATGGGCTGTTATTGACAGTTTGCTTTCAGACAGCTTTATTGTCAGAAGCCCAGAGAGCGAGAGAGAGTCTCTATGAAATCCTTCAGGGGAGTAAAATGCTTCAGAGCCGATGAATGAAGACAGCAGCTCAGTTTTTGTTAACTGGCTTTTTCTGCACTTCCATTGTGGGTAAAATCGTTTCAGCATCTCCCGCTTTGTATTCTGTTAAGGGAAGATTAGTTGTTGCTACATTTCAAAGGTTTGATAAAATCACTTGGCAGTCCTGAGCAAAACTGGGCCACAATGTGAGAAAAGCAATTTGTTTCATTTCAAAGGGAAATGTCCTTTCCTTCTTGAGCCTCTTAAGAAATGTGAGTAAAATAAAACCATGGCCACATTTTTATTCCAAAGAAGTCAGACTTGGTTATGAGCAGAAATTACGAAAATGGCTGTATGAAATCCCAGGAGTGCTGTTTCAATATTTGTTTTTTGAGCTTGGGTCATATTCCATAGTAACAGAGGATGGCTGTGTTTGCAGTTATTTGTTAATGCTGTTATCCCGATATCACAACTTAATCAAAATAACAAAGCTTGTCTTCTCTGGATAACAGGGTGTTTATTTTGTTGTAATAGAAAGCAAACAAGCAATTTCTCGAGATAATGAGACTGACTTGAATGTTATCTGTAACAGAATGACACTTTGCAGTTTCTGTCTGAGTCATTTAGCATGTCATCCTTAATCTGACATTTTCAGCTTTCAGTCACTACAGTTTTTAAGATGGCATCTATACCTGCTGACATCGCACTCCTGATCTCTGATGAACATTGTAAGTAATTAGAGGAAATGCCGTTGTTAATCATCACATTGTCTAAGCTTATTTTCTCATGATAAGAACATAAAATAACCCATTATCATGAGAAAACAAGCTTTGTTATCTTGAAAACGGTTTTGTCTTCTCGAGATGACAAAATAATTAACAAGTTATCATGAGAAAATGATCTTATCTCGAGATAACAACACATTTTTAACCTGCCTTCATGAGAAAATTAGCTTTGTTATCTTGAGATAATGAAAAGATTAACCCATTATGAGAAAACAAGGTTTGGCATCTCAAGATACTCAAATAATTAACCTGTTATCATGAGAAATCAAACCTTGCCACCTCAGGATAACAAAATAATTAACCTGACCTCAAGATAACAGCATTAAAATACAACTGAAAGCACAGGCGTTCTTGGTTTCTGTAATATTCAAAACTATGAGAGGTCATGTTTGTCCAAGAATTTGCAGTTTAAGTTGGATCCTTTCGTGAGGGTTTAAAGATGTGAATTGAAAATCAAAGTAGACCTTTGGGGTCAAGAGGGGAAAGCTCTTAATTTATCAAGAGTCACTTCAGGTCATGGTCAGTAATGAAATGACTGTGTGGGAGATAATACTCACAAAGCGCTGAAGAATACCCATTTCCCTGAACACAACAGTTAATAGAAACGTGTTCGTTTCAAGAACAACCTGACCTTTAGGTTATGATATATACAATGTCATAAATTTTTTTAAATGGCGTTATTGAATGTAATCTTAGTATTCTCTGGTGGAGAAGGTTAACACATATAAAGCACCGCCTACTAACATCAGTTCTCTTGGAAAATTAATGTCACCATTTGTTGATATGTTGAAGATCCCGTGGACCTTGGTGTGGATAGTCAGAGGATCTCTGAGGTAGGCCAGAGTATTTAGAGACCTTCTAAACCTTCTGGCGTCTATATGAGAGATATGGATTCTGAGTCAAGGGGAACTGCTTGTGTTGGCTCTGCATTCTGTAGCAATAAAATGCTAAAACAGAGTCGTTACAGCACTAAAGCCTTGGACTTGTTGACCTTGTAAGATTAGACAGTGAGCCTACTTTTTTCTGTTTTTTATATCTCTTCATTATTTGCTTTCACACCATTTACCAAGTCTGAGCTGAAAGAATATGGCTCAAATTGTCTTAAGAATACATCCAAGCAACACATTAGTTTAAGAGAATAAACAACTGTAATTCTAGTCAGATGTACTCATGCCTTAATGACGTGATATTGATGAGAATATTAACTTACACATTATCACAGTGGACAGTTTATTGTCACCTTTCCTTCCTGGCTTTTGACTGCAGCAGCTGTGTTTTGCCTGATTTATATTTTAGAGAGACAATAGATTTTGTTTTTCTAGTGTGAAAAATGTGTGAAAATGTTCTTGTTTAGAGTCATGGGTAGAATCGGAAAACCTAGGTTGCGACAACGTTGTGACACCACTTATGCATGGTTGTAGTTACTAGACAGAGACGTACTGAAGAACTAAGGACTGAGCATAAGGATTTTCATGGAAAAACCAACCTGAGTCCTTTACATTGAAATCTGTGTACAGGCTGTTATCATGGATACATGCACCTGAGATAGCTGTTAGCTTAGAAATAGAATTAGTTCCTGTCAAGATGATCTGGAGGTGAAATGTCTTTGTGGATGATGTTGTCTTTCCGGCACCATCAGAGGCCCTCCAGCATTCAATGGGGGTGGTCTATTCCAGGTGGAGGAGTTCAAGTATCAAAAAGGGACCAGGAGATTGACCATAATTTAGGTGCAGCATCTGCAGTGATGTGGTCCTGTACTGCACCTTGGTGGTATGTACCTACTTCAACCCTGAAATTGTGGTGGAAAGTGGTGTCATGTATGGGTGGATGGATGGACTATGTCAACAAATGACCAGCTCCCAGCACAAAACAGATTCAAACTCAGACTTCACATAAATTGCATATTAAACCTTAAAACCTTAAAAAGCCCAGAACGGACAAACTTAACACTGCCTAACAACAGCCTTTCATATTTTTAGCGGCCACTGTAGGGAAGGTTGAGGTGAGGGGTTTTCATTTGGTTCCACTAGATGCCACCAAAGATTGCACACTGAACCTTAAAATTGTCTGGTGTTTCTGTTAATTGGTGCCCCTACAATCAAGGATCTAGAATATAAATATATTGTAGTTGTGACTACTTTCAGTCTGCTCTGTTGTATTTCACACACGGCCCAGTGAAATATGAATGATTGAGAAAACACTGACTCGGGATTTGTTGCTAATGCTGTGTGATTCACTGGAAAAATATTTATAAGAAACAGAAGTGTTTTATTTCTGTTGATTCACTTTGCTGTCCTTTTTGAAGTCAATAATAACATCCATCACCACGTTTCTGTCTAATAATGGCACAAAGTGGCTTGTAGGGAGGTGGGTGCTAAAGCAAATTGTCCTGCACAGTGTCATATTTGAGCTGTTTAGCCAAACCACCAGGCCAAATCATTTCTAATAATTCAAATATTTATTCAATCATTTGTCAAATGTTTGTATAATTCTTTGGCTGAAAGCAGATTGAGTAGCAGGTCAAATCCATTGGGACATGAGTAAAGTGTGCTTTTGAATCATGTGGGCTGTTTTTCTTTGCTTCTTTTGCTGAGCTCTCGCTTCTCCTTTTTGTCCATACTCATATTTATTTTGAATATCAGATGGAGCCAGCAGATGATCGATGCACTCTGACTCTGTTTTAAATTCAGAGTAGCAGCTACAGGCTGTTGGAGGCCTGATGCCCGACCGGCCGGCCAGTTGGCTGAAACAGAAAAGACACTCAGTTTCTTTGAGAGGCGAGCAGAGATCAAGCTGCTGGAAGTCAGAGGAGAGGGGAGAAATCAAGGAGTTTTATAGAGAAGTCAACTCTTCTACAAATTGTACATTGATGAATTCCATTTTAGGGAGTTGTCCCTCTCTCTGTGGGTAACTAAGATGAATAGTATTGTGGTTTGTGAAGGTAATGAATGTCTCGCAGTAAAGTAGTTTGCCTGAGTGCAATGTAGGCGTGAGGTTTGAATAAAGATAGCTTGTTATCCTCAGGGTGTTTTGTTCACTCAGTCCAGCCTTACAGACTTTGGCCTCCTCGAACACTGCCAATAGAGCACTAACATCCTGTCCTGGTTTTTAGGTTACCCTCTGTTCTATTAGCCTACATAATACACACTAGTCCCTTCCTTTTCTTTTCTGAAGAGCTGAAGTGTGATAAATGGGTGGATTCATGACCAGTGGCAGCCTCCAGGGCAAAAAAAATGAAGCCAACGCAGAAGTGCCAACACAACCTGCAGTTCCTTGGATGGCCACTTTAGACTGGGTCCAAAACTGAGTCAATCTCCATAGACACCCCCCCATGTTAAAATACACAATTTTACCATGTTTACAGCCTGGTACAAAAACCTGGTTTTGGTCTCTATAGCTAATTTCCCTGTTCATAACAACTGTGCAGGGGATGAATTTTTATATGACTCACCAATTTTAATTGTATTAATATCCACCAAGTCACCAGTTTAGGGTACAGAGCTGTTACATTTGAGCCATGTTTAAATCGATGCAATTTCAATTGTGCTTCAGCCACATATTAAATGCAAACTAGAAGATTCTTTTGAAATTAAGTTTAAAATATGTGTATTATCTTTTCACGTCTTCTGTTATAACCCTAACCCTAAGATACAGTTCCAGGAAAAGATTGCCTTTTGAGTCTAATTTTGAGTTTTTGTTGCTGAATAAAACTGTTTTTTCCTGACAGCTCTACTGCATGTTAGCATTACTTCGATATTGTGTTACAGTATATTGTCTGTCTGATAATTAAGGCACCTACTGCTAATTAGTGTGTTTAGACATTACATTAAGTTAACCTTATGCATGTTATCAAATGCAACTGTGGCGATATGTTAAAATGTATTAATTAGCTGAAATTACTTGACATTTAACATGGTGTTGATTGTGAGCAGTGTGCTCTGTGCAGACAAGACCATCAAAGGATTTTGTTAAACAAATGTTTCACTTTCTTACAATAGATTGTTAGTGTAATTTTTTTTGCTGTAATACCATTAGTAGCCACTAGTGAAAGTGGCGACACGTGTGAGCGGTGGCACCATATCAAGTTCACTTCATAAATCCATGCTTCTGACTTGAAAATGTGTATATGTGTGATGTATTTAGATTTCTCTGTCTAATATGTTGTTGTATGTGAAAGTTGTGACTGTGACCTGCCAGGGGAATGCAGATAAAAATTAGCCTCTGGCTAACTTTGGTACAATGCATTGTATGGCCGCATTTATTGTACATGGTCCCTTACAAATAAAAAAAAAACCAAGATGATGACAGCCAAAATGCCAAGGTCGTGCTTTCAAAATGGCAGTCCACAAACCAATGGGTGAAGTCACAGTAGCGACACCCATGTCATCTTTACATAAACCATGGTTTGCAACTGTACTGGATCTAAAAAACAATTGATCATTAGAACATTTTTATGTGTACTTCAGTGTGTCTTGTCTGCATCCAAACCTTGCAGATAAAGGCTAGGTTTCACAGTCACAGTCCCCTCAAGGTAACACTTCAGACATATTCTTCCACATTAAATCAACTGACGGTCAAGGCATTGACCTGGTGCTTCATAAATAACACATCAAGGCAAAGTATGAAGGTTGTGTGTGTGTTCATGCTGTTTATTCATAGCATTGGGGGGACATATTTACCTTACAGAATAAGATTTAGGATTGAAATAAGGTGTGTAGCTTTCGTACAATGTCCTAATAAATATTGTCACGTTACGTTAGTTTTGTGTGTGTATTGCATGTGTGAGTTGTGCGTGTTGTGAGTGTCAGGCTATTGTTCAAATGTGTCCTTGTTGTTGACCTAACTGACATTGAATTAAAATACTTTTCTTTCTGACATAAATCCATACAAACCACTTACTACTGCAATTATTAAATAAATACAAAACACCATACATTGGCCCTCATTTATCAATCCATCGTAGAAACCAGCGCAGATTTGGGGGCAGAACTCATCTTACAACAGCGTTCATGTGTGATTCATCAAACAATCGTATCTTCCCAGTTCCAGTGCATGAATCATCTGAAAGAATTTCTGAAAGAAATCACTGCTGCAGCAACCAGTAAACTCCAGCTGAGGTTCGAATATTTAATTTATACATCCGTGATATGTGGCCTATTCTGTATATAACAGTAGGACTAATATAATGCTGATACTACAAATCTTTAAATATAGGTGAGGGAAAAATGGTCACACTTCAAACTCACCACTAAAAAGTGTGTTGTGGAAGAGGCCAACCAGACCCAGACTGATCCAGACTGAAGACTGTGTAACAGCGGTTGCCTGATCTGATTCAATATCGAACATAACACACAGATGCACTGCACTGTTTCAGCTGGATAATGGTAAAAACTTAAAAATCTAGGCTATGTTTTGTGTCCTATATGTTGCCTATATTGTAGAGCATATGTTCAGGCTTCAGCTACATAAACTGGTCTGGAGCAGGTTGAACACAGCCAGGAAACCGCAAACTGGGGGGGCAGAGCGCGTGTCCTCGGCCCCATGTTGGCGCATCTGGACCCGTAGTAAATCGCCCGCTACTACCCATTAATGCCACTTTAAAAGAGAGGAAGGAAAACCTGAAACATTCATCATCACATGAATAAAATATTTAACTAAATGTGGTGTATTGTCAGTTTTACACCAAAAACACTAGTAACCTTGTTAATGGTAAATATTTGTGAAAGTTATTTAAGTGAGATATGATACAAAGTCAATGTAGGCTTTATCATCTGTTTTATCATAAACCATAAGCCAGTTTTCTTCTGCTGCTCTGCATGTCCACACTGACTCCAAACTTGCGTACCGGAGCTGAGACCTTATTATTAGTGTAATTTATTGTAAATAAAGTACATATAATATTACTAAGAATATGCATAAAATCACATGACATACATGACATAATAACATGTTTGACATGTGAATTATGTTAATCACAGTTTAATGCAGCTGCATACAATGTCATATTTGCATTTCAAACATTCTTTTCTATCTTGTTTCTCAATCATTTGAATCTCTCGCTCCAGTTTTAGTTAGAGTTAATTAATTTATTAATGACAGATTTTATTTTGTGAAGTTCCTGACTGGGTCTCAGTGTCCCACATCCCATCATGGTGTTCGCCGCCAACACATTTAGAGAAGACAACTTTTCCATCTTTTTCAAGTCTTTTTATATTGAGATTATTCTGGAGTTTTGTGTGAGGAGATTCAGGATCAGATGGAATACCTGGTCTGTGCCCATTAGACCTGTCTGAGGTCAACATTCATTAAAAACAACATATGTTTAGGGTTTTTATTGTGAAAGGTTGAAAGGTTAGAACTGAAGTGCAATCAGCATTCTGTGCTATTGTTCTGATCAAGAGATGCTTAGAAAATACATACTGTGTGTTTGAACAGAAACAGGTAATGTAGGATTTCACACTGAAAATAACTGAAAAAGTTATCCAGTCTGTAACAAGTCACAGCATTAAACATATCAATTGTACAGTTTTACGCTGAAACAAAAGGGAATGTTTGGAGCATAAGGGAGGATGGATTTCAGCATTATGACATGGTAAATACCTACTTTGACTTCCCTGAATTATCATGTGATTTTGGCTTACGAGGCTAAACTAATCAGCAATAGTTTAGCCTTGTTGCTATCTTTAAAGGGTCAATGTGTTATGTTTATGTGGTGAAGTTGATGCCAAGTTATTACCTTGTCATTTCACAGTATTAATGAATTACTACCTTTGTATTATAAAACCACTACCTCACTATTACCATGTTATTACTGAGCTACCAATAAATAACCACTGTTTTGAGAGGCAGTATATACCACGCCTGATTAACACTAAAATTCAGTCAGTGCCTGAGGACAGTCGTGATTTCCACTGCCTCATAGCCTTAAGTAATATATCACTTGCTTCAGTGTCCTAATATAATTAAAATGACTCTCCCCTGCATTTTAGTTTTCTCATTGAGTACATGATTGGATTGAAAAATTCAATAATGTTGACTTTGTAAAACCCTATCTCTATTACGACTAAAGAGAATTCATATCTCTTTTCTACATCCAAAGAAAAGAACAAGGTTAACTTCATTCACATTTGTGCTGTTAGGCCTAAACTATGTTTATGTTGATCATTGACTATGCAATCATCATAATGTTTTTTATTTATTGTCCATTGGCACACTTGGGAGAAAATTAATGCAGTCCTTAAACACATGTTGAAACACCTGAAAGAACAAAGAGCATTGCAGTTTCAGACAATGTTAAACTCATATATGACCATTTTCCTTGGCAGTTACATGTGACAGACTTGAGATAGATTATCAGGGAGCGGTTGGCCTCAGGATCCACTGTTTCAGCGTTGTTTAATCCTAACACGTGGCAGATGGTGTGAGATGCCTGCAGGCAGCCAGTCTGATGATGAAGACAGCAGCAGGTTCCCTCTTCCTGGCTCTGCAGGTGACTCGCTCTGTATTGGAAAAATTAGGTTTTGGTGGGCAGAAGGTTTCCTGTATTTGTCATGTGTGTCTTCCTCCTGGCTGGAAAGAAAATGTAATCTGGACTATTATGTGAATACTTTATCATCTACAGACCCTTATTTAAAATAATGAATTTAGTTACCTTCAAGATTGATTCAAGTACATCCATGAAATTGTTTTCATATCCAACATCCCACTCTATTGAACTTTATGATTATTCTCTTAATATAAGAGTGTTTTTCTTACGTGTATTCTGTATCCTGTCAGTTCATATTACTATTCCTAGAACAACCTAATTTCCACTCTGTGATGCATAAAGATTCATTCTATTAGAGTTATTTGAAAAACATGCTTTTTGGATTTTTTGTTTTGTTTTTGTGGCTTTTCTTTTCAGATAACTAAAAAAGGTAGTCTCAGTGTGAAATGTTCTTCTGTTCCAGACTTCCTTACACACTACATGTCAGATGCATGCACAGCCTGGAAATGTCATTCACTTATTTAAATAACTAAATCATGCAATCATATTTTCAACATTAGAGTGAATCTTACACAGCAACATTCAAACCGCATGTGAGCTTTAATATTCAGTGTATGTCAACTTTAATTAGGCCTTTGGCACAACAGAGGATTTCAAATCTGATCCAAGTTTAAAAACCTGGGAGACCACAGACAGACCACAGACAGACAGACAAACAGATTTCAATGCGCACACACCAGACAATTCAAACAAGACACACTTGGCATTTATACTTCAACGATTTAAGTTGCATTTGCAGGGACTTCCAGTACTCAAGGATCTCACAGAAACTTTCATGGAGGCGGACTGTCATCATCACTTAAATGTGTGTGCTATGATTTGTTCTGTAAAAACAAAATGTGAGAAGAAACTGTGGAAGAAGTCATGGCTGAGAAGACGGAATCAGCATTTAGTCTTTTATACATTTAGCAGTGAGAGCCTAAGCTGAGTTGGAAATAAAGTTTCATTGTTTATCTCAAATGGGGTTAGTGCAAGCTAATGCTACAAGCTAATGTTATGCAACATCTGGTTGTTGACTTTCCCAGTCAGTTAATCGGCTCTTGCAGGTTTTCAGTTGAACATATTTCCAAACATGTTTGATATTAAAGGTCTGGTTTAGGAGGATCTAACTGCAGAAATGGAATATCACATTCATTATGTTTGAATTAGTGTAAAGCTTCCTTTCAATTCAATTCAATTTTACTTATATAGCCCAGTATCACAAATCAAAATTTGCCTCAAAGGGCTTTACAGTCCACCCTCTGACCCTCATTTGAGTGAGGAAAAACTGCCCAAAAAACCCATCTTGGAAAAATGGTAGAAACCTCAGGAAGAGCCACGAGGAGGGATCCCTCTTCCAGGGAAACTTTAAACTTTACCTTATTAGGTTAAAATATATAACAATGATATGGTATGTGAATTCAGTTTCCTAATTAAAATAGAAGAAGAGCGTTCTCTGGAAGAGTTTATGAACAACAACAAGACGAAAAGACGTAAAAGATGCAACAAGATGAAAACAATGTAAAAGACCTAACAAGTGAACATCACAATGAAAGTGATGTAATAAAAGAGACTTTCAGTGTTTTGACAGTGGAAAAAGAAGTCAGGTGTTTGTCTAGGTTAGCTTTTTAATTGTTCGTTTCATGTGACTGTTTTTTTGGTGGCAGTGCATTGCTGCTTTGCTAATATAATTTGCCAAGGTTGCTGCAATACTGTGAGTGTCCAGTGAAGGAATTGGCAATAGTTCTGACCGTATCCAGTTCTCTTAGTACATTAATGTAATCTGCAATTTCACTGCTAGATGTCACTAAATATCACACACTGAAACTTTAATTGAGGAGACTCATTCGAGATACATTCAGGAACATTCAGACTATGTCCAAAATCAGCTTGTCTCTTCTTGTGTTGGATAAGCTTTAGTTGTAATCATAGAAAGGAACTGGGGTTAATCACTTTGTGGAACCTCAGTCATCCTTGGTTCTTGGCCTCGTCTTGGCTTGCCTTGTTGAACTTGTGGCTCCAATGCAATCAGTGAAATTTTACCAGCAAGTATCTAGAAAGTTTTCACATGTACAGT
>JAPQRN010012311.1:0-39555 GCA_037367275.1 Coranthus polyacanthus | reverse complement strand
AAAAAAAAAAAAAAGGTTAAATTGTGACATTTTTTCCTTATGTGTGTAGGTGGGGCGGGGGTCGGGGATTGCTGGGGCTGTGGTGCAGCTTATAGGGGAGGCTCTGAGCCATATAGGTTGGGAACCACTGCTCTACATAGAATCACTGACAGGCTGTAATCACGTAGATGTAGACAATGGGGGAAGGTGGTACTTTTTTTTTTTTTTTTTTTTTTTTTTTTAATTTCTCAATTACAAATACTGAATTCTAGAGAAAATAATAGTGTTCAGCTAGATTTTTTACAGTTACTTGATGTTCAGTTCCACATTTATTGATTAATTAGTTTGAGTTTGATGTTCAGTGGTTAAGATTTATTCATTTAGGTATTTATCATTTTGACTTAGACGTTCAGTTACAGCTACAGTTACCTTGTTTCTAATAAAGTGAAAGTTAGTTCAGTTCAGACATACATAAAGTAGTATTTTCAGTATCAAAATAGGACATGTGGGGGTGATCTCCTACTGGCTTTTTCCTACTCCAAACTAATGTTATTATATCAGCCTTTAAAAATCCACTATCAGTCGACCTCTAGAAATAATACATGTACATTTCTTCAAATATGTTACACATTGTACCTTTAATATGCATATGGGGAAAACCTATAAAACCATGTTGTGTTGGCTACTTTCTTCTTTAATGTTTAATTCTTTTTATCTCCAATTATGTAATTTTGCATTTGGAAAATGTCTGACAGAAAAAAAAATGTATTCACAGTGCACAGGGGTATGAGTGGCTTTTACATTCAACACAGTTTCACTTGATCCAAACTTCCACAACCCCCCCTCCTTAAACCTCCACCTGAGCATTTGGCAGAGAAACACGAGGACACAACCCTCTTCTGTTCTCATCATGTCAGTGTGTGTCTCACATGTACACCCCCCCCCCCACGCTCTGCTCCGCGGCCTGTGGAGACACACTGACTCTGGGTGAGCAGCTTTTTGCTGCAACAACACAACAACATAACTCAAGAGCTGCGGCGTGTAAAACACAGCAGGGTGCACTAAAATCTAATTAAACATAATTTAACACAGCAGAGCATTGAGGTCCTGCTGACTTTTTAACCTTCGTTATTAGAAAGAACACAAAAGTGCACCTGAATTGACGAGACTGAGGAGTGGGTTGTTAGGGGAGAGGCTGGTGTTCCTCTGAAGCCTCCGATTGGACCGACGACCCGACCACTGGATGGACAGAACTTCTGGCTTCAGTGGGCCCTGTCTGCAGACAAATGAATACACAAACATAACAGTATTTTACTCTGAGAGCACATCTTGTCAAGTTTATGTAAGGGTACTGCCGAGCGTCACATGGCTAAATTCACATTAACAAAAACAACAAACTAAATAACAGATGGGTCCCAGAACAAAAGGAGTCTCTATGTGGTCTCAATATTCTGACACAATTTTCTGACTCTTAAGAACAAACACAGAATGGGATTTAGTAGTTAAATTAACTGCACTCACTTGTGCCAAAAATGAGGCACTGTGTCTAAAATGTTCATTTAAAATCAGTGTTGGAAGCAATATTTTAGGTTCAGACTTTACTTATTTAAAAAGACATTCTGGTGACTGACACAGAATAAATATGGTAGACCTAAAATTGTCTTGGCTTACATTATGTTGTATTTGTCTGACAGTGACGCTAATGCCAGTGACAAGGTCTGTGCACCTGCAGCGTGACATCACCTAAGATTTATCTTACTGCTGTCAAGTTGGTGGGTCCCATGTTTTGAGGAGACCTCAGGGTGTCTGTGGGGTGCATGTGTTTGCAGGTGAATCCACACACACACACACACACACATTTAAATGTGTGCATGCATGTTTACTGTTATTTCTGTAAAGCAAAGGCTCTCTACCAACTCCTAATCTTCAACTTTCAACACACAGATTTATGATTGCAGATGTAAATGCAGATAGTAAATATTTGCACTGTTTGAATAAAGGAAACATATTGCTGAAGGAATGGGTTAATATTTCAAGAAAATGTGTATTTACCTTATAATGACAGATGAAAAGTGATACTTAGGGTTGGGCAACATGGTCAAAAAATTACATCTTGATTTTTTCAGTCTTATAGACATTTTTTTTTATCTCCATGAACTCAAGACAAAACCATAGACTGTAATAGTGGACAAAGCCTCCATGATCTCACCTATTTGTTTGTGGACTGCTATTTTGAAGCCTAGAGTTTGGGGGTTTGGCTGTCACCATCTTGGTTTTTGGAAACAAAGTACCCAGTTACTGAAAATACCGACCATATGGACTAACACTGTCACGTTAAACACCAACAAGCAATTTCAGCAACTTAATAAATGTTAACACATACAGTTATGTTTGATAACAGTAATGTCAACTTCACATAATGTATAAACATGCTAATTAGTGCTATGTGGGCTAATTAGCAGGCCAGCTGACAAAACGAATGGTAACCTTAGATAATGCAGCTAAGTTACATAATTAAGTACAGTAAAGTTCATGACAGAATCCTCTGATGGTCTTGTTAGTGTAACTTCTTTAACACAACTACAGCAGATCTGTCTGTCAGGGAAAAACATGTTTGATTCAATAACAAGGAGCACAGAATATCTGATTTAGCAGCTGAGATAGCGACCAGTCACAGCCCTACAGCTGTTTGCTGAACACAGATCGTACACACACCTCTCACTCAAAGCAGCCATGCTCTTAAATATGCATAACTTTAAGTCTAACATCTAGTCTATGTGGATTAACTCGCGGTTGGAGCCAGCCTCAGGTGGACATTTGAGGAAGTGCAGTGTTTGTGACACTTCAGCCTCATCTTTCTACCAATTGGACAAATTGTTCACAAAGTTTTCTTTATTTATACTGCATATCTGCCATGCTAATTCACAACAATAAACAACTAGCATTTGCAACAGTATCAATGAGCATTATTTGTTAAAAAAAATAAAATAAAATAAAGAACCACTGGTGGGCAATGACAGAAAAAACGTATTCTCACAACGAACAAACTGGTTGCATTTAAATTTTTTTAGCATCGCTATAAAAAGGTACATATGTACGTTGTAGGGTCAGTGGGTCCCCATGACATTTAAATTGTGTTATCTCAGGAACAGTTTGACAGAATGTCACGAAAACTGAAGCAATTGTGGTGGCAAAAGGTCAAAGGTCAAGTTCACTGTGACCTAATGTCTGTCCATTCTTATGAATGCAGTATCTCAGAAATGCCTCAAGGAAATGTATCCAAATTTGGTACAAACATTCATTTGGACTCAAAGAATTGAAAATATTTTGGTGGCCAAAGGTCAAGCTCACTTTGACCTCATGTCTGTCCATTCATATGAATGCGACACCTCAAACGCTTTGAGGGTAAGTTTTCTAATTTGGCACAAACGTTCCACAGATTTTGGTGGTCAAAGGACAAGGTTTTTGGCCATAACTGCTAGTAATTGAGAGAACTTCATGGAGAGGTTATGATGCAAGGATAGTGGATGCATCTGATTGAACTTATGATTCTTGTTTTTTGGTTAAAAAAAACCATCTCTAGAGGATGCACTAATCTCCATTTTTTCCACTTCATTCAAAAATAAAAACTCATTTTGTGACCTCTAGTCTCTTGCTGTGTTCTGGCTTGTACCACTTTTACTAGCCAGGTGCCTCATTTTACTCAAATGGAGACATGCTCATCCTTCCTCACATAACAGTTGGCTTAAGGGGATTTAAAATAAAATCAAACTTGAAAGGATCAGATTTTCACTTACAGACTCCAGTGAATCCTTTGAAAAGTCCTTCATTGAGTATCTGAATAGAGCTACCATTCACCCAGAGGAATGTGCGTGTACCTACCCTTCCTTTTTCTTTGGTGGCTTAAGTAGGTTATATTATATTTTCCTCTGATTTATGGTATGTATAAACTGAACCCAGAAGCAGACACAGGATGCAGAAGTAGTAAGAATAATGTCCTTTAATAACTGACGAAGGCAAGCAGGCAGAATATGCACATCAGACAGCAGGCAGAAAAGGTGGAGGAGCTGTAGAAAAACAGGCGAGACATGGTGATCGGGGACAGGCAGAGTAGAGTCTGGGTACTGAAGCTAGAGGAAAATGCTGGGATGTCTGCATGAAGAATAGAGGATGATCTGGCAGTGAGTGAGTGTGTAGCAAGAGTTCTTATGCAGTCCTGATTATTGATGCTGTGCAGGTGAGAATGCAGGTGAGTGGAGTCGGTGTGATGAAGGGGCATGGTGTGCAGCAGGCAGAGTAGAACAGAGTGTGGGCACAGGTGAGTGTAATCAGTTGATGAGGTGAGGATGGCAGGCAAAATGAAGCAAAGGCAGGGCAAATGAAAAACACTGGTCAGGTGAGGGAGAGCAGGGGCGTGACATAAAATAATGAAATAACAATGTGATTTGAAACAGGTGATGTGAACAGGTGATTGTAATCATGATTTGGTCCAAAAGCAGCATCCAGGAAAGGTCTAGTCCTTTAGGAGCAAAGATGGACAGAGGATCAGCAATTTGACAACAGACGTGTGAGACAATGATTGAAATGTTTAAATGTTCCTCAAAGAAAGATAGGAAGAGATTTCGATATATCAGCTGCTACAATGCAGAACAGAATGAAAAGATTCAAGGGATCTGAATGTATTTCAGTGTAAAAGACAAGGGTTCAAGTCTAAGATGAACACCGTGATCTCTGATCCCTCAGACGACACCGCATCAAGAACCATCATTAATCTAGACCTGATAGAACCACATGGATCAGGATTAAGAACTGTCATTCATCTAGACCTGATAGAACCACATGGATCAGGATTACTGTGACAAACCTTTGTCAAGCTCTACAATACAGAATTACATCCACAAATACCAGTTCAAACTTTACTGAACCAAAAGGAAGCCGTATGTTAACTGTGTCCAGATGCGTCATGGACTTCTCTGGACTCGGAAGCATCTGGGAAAGACCATCACTCAGTGGAAATGTGGATTGTTATCAGAGAAATCACTTTTGGAAGAAATGGATGCTTCTGTAATGCACCATTAATGCTGAGAAGTACATTGAGATTTTGGTTCAACATGTGCTGTTTCAAGACTTTTCCAGTGACGTCCTTGAATATTTTAACTAGACAATGTAAAACTACATTGAGCCACATTACAAAGACCTGGATGAGGAAGAGGGTGCAGGCTCTGGACTGGTCTGATGCAGTCCACACTGGTCCCCAATAGAGAATGTGTGGAGCATCTTGAAACATAAAATGTAACAATGAAGACCCAGTACTGTTGAACACCTGAAGACTTGTTTACATGAAGAATGAGACAAAATGAACCTGAAACACTTCATCACTTGGTGTCTTCCGTCCATGAATGTCTTTAAGCAACAAAAGAAATGGCAACATTACAAAGTGTTAAATGCTTTACTGTCCCAACTTTTCATGAGGTGAAATGTCAAATCATGTTCTGCTGTATTGTTGTCAGTGTAATGCAGGCCAAAGACAATATACTAATGGCTGTTTTCATCTAATTTTGATTTAACATACCATCCCATCTTTTTCTGATTTGGGGTTGTAGATTCAGAACTTGGCTGTTTGGCTTTAACCTTACAACACATTTCATGGAGTCATCTTCCTTTATTCGTAATGATAAAGTAAGCTTTTGAGAATAATCTGCTTTTGCAAAGAAGTCGCTTGACATTATACCACTTGTAGTGAAGATGATAAAAAATGGTCCTTAGCACATCTTGGAGCACTGTATAATTAATTCTCTAGCTGCATTCAAATATGTCTGTATACTTGAAGCATGTAGGAGGACGTGTGGCGGCCCCTCTTGGTCTGCCAATGAGTCATATTCTTGCCTTAATTGCTAATAGCAGCTGAGATAGAACAAGGATCAGCCTTCACATCCAGCGCACCAAACCACACAATGTACAAAGCACACACACACACACCACTGAGTCCTGCCAAGCTGCCATTAATATCAACTGTCTACAGCTTTCTCATACATGTGAAAGTGACCACAAAAACCTATTTAAAGCCGCCAGAGAAACAACCAGATCCTCTGGATGTTTGGGGAAACACAGTGATTGCATTCGGATACATGGGGGAATTTCCCAAGTGCAGCAATTCAGAGAGGGATGCATGGAAGAAAAAGAAGCTGCTCCAGGAGCGAGGGACAGTCACACTTTGAAATGACATGAGTGGGAAAAGAGAGAGAGAAGGAGATGTGAGCAGGAGAGGGGGAGGGGAGGAGGAGAAAGGACATCTTCTGTCATTGTTTGTGAAGGTCTTAATGAATCAATTGTACATTTGATCATGGTGAGGAAAAGAACACAAAATGGTACAGAAAAAATATCTTTCTATGGTGTTTTAATCTGGACTTGTTAAAATGGGTGAGTTTGAAATTCTCCTAAATAAACTCAGATAAAACTAGATTCACTGGAAAATGCATCATCACGGAGCTGAAAACAGGCCTGTTTTTCTGAGCTCATGAAAAGTTAACTGTTTAGAGATATGTGGTTCTCACGGGGCAGCAACACTACAAAACAAAGCTATATGATGCATTGATGTAGATTAAGTAAGGATTTGGATGAAGAAATTTTACTTGTGGAATATTTTCACAGTGTGGTAATAGGACTTTTAATTTAGTGAAGGATCTGAGTACTTCTTCCACCAGCTGCTGCTAAAAACAATACAGGGAGCTAAAAAAGTATTAAAAACACAGAATCGGTGACAATAGTGATCATTCTGAGTAGACTCATCATTGAAAGATGCCCTGTTTAAATATAAGCAGTCGAATATAAAAACTGTGTGTATGTGTGTGTGTGTATATATATATATATATATATATATATAAATGAGAATAGAGGATAGCAGAGATAGAGTCTGCTGACATTAGAGACAATGCTGAATACAACAACACATGCCTAAATGTCACACACACACACAAAGCCTTGTTTCCCAAAATGTCACATTGCTCTAGTAAGTTACCATGCAAATATACTGATGTGGAGTCAGAGTATTATTATTATAGTGTTTGACTACTTCACTGAATACTGATAACATATGGTGTAACATATGTAATTTTGGCAGAGGTGGGACGTAACTACTAAAATATTAAATACTTTGTTATTGTACTTCAGTAGAGGTTTCAGGTATCTTTATTTTACTTGAACATTTATTTTTCTGACAGTCTTTTACTTGTATTCCCTATATTTATAAACACAAATGCTGTATCTGTACTTTCTACATTCCTTACATTTTCAAAACAGTCTTGTTACTTTCTTTTTAAGACATTCAAGGTGTTACTTGTTAAGGTGTTATTTTGCACTATTGCGCACCTTCACAACATCAAGACTGATTTCAACCTCCATGGATGGAACAATAACACGTAGAAAAGATGACCCCTTGGTGTTTAGAGCAGTGTACATCACACAACAGATGTAGAGAAAAGACATAAGAAGACAAAACAGACAATAGGTGTCAAAGGTGTTTTCTATTTAATGGGAGTCTGGATACCAGGAGAACTAATACTCACATGGATGATGTGAGGTTCAATACCTTTGCACAGAAACAGCCACTAGAAATGTAGAAATACTTTTTACATTTACTCTTTGAGTACATTTCATAGCGTGTGCTTTTGTACTTTTACTTGAGTACAGAAGTTGAATCAGTATTTCTATCTTTTTTTGTACTAGTATCTGTACTTCTACTGGAGTAAAGAATGTGTGTACTTTTGCCACCTCATGGTTTTAGGTATCAACTCTTGCTTGCTGTACTAATGTTGCCTCCATGTTATTACACTCTTCAGTCCTTCTTTAATGTGTTCCTTTCAGTCACCTAAAACATGTTTTCCTACAGGTGGTAGATTTACAAGGTAATCAAATAATGGATGGACACATTTCAGGCTACAGCAGGTTGTCTTACAGAACCTATGGTAGTGCAGGGCACTTTGGATGAAAGCAACATTTAAGTGTAAAATGTAGGCTGTTAATTATAGTGTATGGACTGAACAACATTGTTAGCATAGCTGTGAGAGCTATGTGCCATCATACAATACACTTTGTCTGTGTTTTAAAGACTAATTGTGAGTGGGGGGGGGGGGCACAGAGACTTGTTCTTACTTCTCCTGGCGAGTCTGTTCGGCTGTGGTTTCCATGGCGCACTCGAGTGAGCTTTGAAGGGAATGAAGCTGATTAGTTGTTTCCTTCAGCAGGAAGCGGGTCACAAACTGCTCCAGGTGGGTGGACTCCTGATATTCCTATCAATCAAAGAAGGGGAGGAGGAGAATGAGTGGGAGTAATAAGAAAGAAATGGAGGATGGAACAAGGAGAGCTGTGACAAGTTTCAGCCCAGCATAGAGTCAGTCAGTGTCCGGATCTCTCCTAATAATTAAAAGATGTGAACAAGATGTTCACTGGGAAAAGTTTACATAAGACCGCTGCGGCAGAAGAGGGAGAAGAAACGAAGAAAAGGAGCATGAAAAACACAGCAACACATCTTTGGTCTGCTTAAAGCTGCCTTTTCAGTTGCTTGACATGTGCAGTTTTTCAGCTTACTCTTTTAATGCACATTAAGAAGACAAAAGGACAATACAAGTTAAATGGGTAAATAAATTAGGTGATGGTTTGTCCTCATAACATAATGTATTTCCTCAAATAAAAACTGGGAGCCAATTAATAATAGTTGGAGGCGAGGATGACACAAACAATTAAAAGCTGGATAAAAAACAATATGGATAAACTTCTGGTGTCTGTCATATAAAGTGCTGCCAGTTAAGAACAATGTTCACTTCTATAAGTTTAACTGAATACATTTTACAATATAATGCAGCTATTTTCAACACTATGTTGTTCTAGATCATCATCTCAAGTGTTATCACTGCAGGTGTGTGTGTCTTACTTTTTCAGTAAAACTGTCATTGGTAGAAACTTACCAGCATTAGAGGAAGACAACATTTACATAATAAAATATCTGTATCATAAGTAGTGAATAGTTTCTATCTAAAGACCTGGATACTAAAATACTTGAGGAAATATGCATGCTTTATTTATAAATACATTTTTCATTATAAAAGAACATGAACCCTGAGTTTGTTCACTATCCTGAATCGTGAAGGAATCATGAAGGAAAGGACACAACGCAACAGTAGAGTCGTTATTTTAACAAGACATGGAGAAATCACATGTAACCCCTGTTCTGTATGTGTTTGGCCTGATGGTTCTATAGCCTAGCATACAAGTATGAAATCTGACACACATGCCCACAAACCTGAAAACCACAGACAAACACACAAACTGTCTTGTGGAAAAATGCAACAAGGGTCTACATGTAACTATAAAACAGCCTTTTCTAAAGAAATCAATACATTTGACAAAAACATTCATTTAAAGTTTATTTTACTGATTTAAAAATTATTTTATTGCTTCCGATAATAAAAAAAAAAAAAAAAAGAATTAAGTCCATTAGCTTCTATGGTCGGAGCTGTGTATATGTGTATGACATAACAACAGTCTTCTCTACAGAAATAACAGATCAGAGATTGCTGTCAGTGACCAATCAAAATCAAGTATCTGCTATTTCTGTAAAACAGATCATTTATATGCTATACACAATTCTAACTGTGAATCTAACAAACTATTTTATTTAGCAGAAGCAATAAAATCATTTTCAAATCAATCAAATAATTTTTATATTGAACGTTCTTGTCAGTGATTTCTCTGGTGAATAGTTGTGTAATAAGCAGGACAATGTACAATGAGCAGGTCATTGGTAATATTTTCTTGGTTTAGCTAACTAAAATATACAGTATAATCTTAAGCATTATTTATTTTATGTTAGAATGTGCCTAATAAGGATAGAGAATTTTTTTTGTTTTGTTTTTTGCTTTACAGTTGTGCTTTACTTTGTCTGTTTTCTCTGTTTTGTGTTCTCTTGTAGTGATGCTGCATCTTGTATGTGATTAACCCAACAGGTGTGTGTTTCATTTATGGGAAACTAGTTTACACGACCTATTATGTAAAAACAATTTTTAAAATAACCTCAAATGAAACAATCACCTGCACCTTCAATCAAAACCACATGTCAGGAGGTAACATTAGTCATTTTATGAGTCACAGATGCACTTATTTTGTTGCAGGCTGCTGTGCCCAGAGACTGATGAATAACTAAAAAAACCCCGATTGACATTTTGGAGAGTTGTCATTTGCTGTGCTTGGACCAGAGAGTGATGGCTGAGTGTTGTTTTGGATCTAATCAAAGGGGAACGAGTGAAAGATGCTCAGCACAACAGAGTTTGCTGTTTGCACACCACACCTGCTGCCCACAGCTCTGAGCACCGTGACTATTTGACTAACAATGAGGGGCTGGAAGGGAACCACTAATACAAGTTAGATTAGAGAATGACTAATGCATCAATAGGGCTTTGTGTCTATGCTAGTGTGTATGTGAAAGGAAGAGAAAGAAGGCAAAAGATAAAGTTGTCAGGATGCAACACACAGATGTTCTGTATAAATGGAATTACCTACAATGATATGTGTACAATGATATGAATGTGTCACTGCAGATGTCGTGGTACTTAACTATCGCGAGAGTGTTATTAGACTAGAAATGTATATGCATGTGGTTAGCTTACATTTCACACATATAAATACACAAATATGTAGACCTCTGAGAGGCATCTCCAGAATACAGATCACATTATTAGGCTCTGGCTTTTCCCATTGGTCCAATTCAACAACAAGTCTCACTAAAGACTGCACAGCTTTCATCCTCAGAAGTGAAGTGAAACAACATGGACCCCTCAAGAATACTAGAAAACACTCCGCTAAGGCAGCTACATTTCCCAACACAACATACCATCCCCAGCATTATTATGGACATTTATGCACATTCACTCTATATGTTATTTAGCATTCTGGAAGATGCTGGTCCAAAAACATCTCCAATTTGTAAGAAATCTGTGTACAAAATCTTGCCAATGAGTGTAGCAGTATTCAGTTATCCTGTTCGGGTGTGTGATAGAGGGGTCCCATGCAGAACATTGAATTTGTAATGTCAGTTGTTTGTGTTTGTCCAAGAGGATTTAAAAGATCAATATTAAAATCTCCACAGACAAATACTATCTTATTATTGATTGAGTTGTACATTTCAAACAATTTGTCCTTGAATGTATCAATGTTGGTTCCTGGGGTTTGATATACACAACTTATAATTATATTTTTTGATTTCTCCAATTTAATTTCAACTGTAACACATTCCATAACATTTTCTATTGGAAAAGACATATTCTTAATCACTTCACTGTGACTGGATGATTTAATATAAAGTGCAACACCACCACCCCTTTTTTTAACCTGTTACTATGAAACAAATCATATCCATCAATCTGGACCATGGAAGTTTGTTCCTCATTTAGCCAAGTTTCAGTTGCAGTTTAAGTTGTAGAAAAAACTATTTTCAGGATCAATATCATGCTCTATATTGTGGACCCTGTGTTCTGTATAATCAAACATATTTAAACAACGGTCATCGTCCAGTGTGGGTGGTTGGATGACATCAGTTCTCTTCATTTAAGCAGAGTAGTGATACATTTATGTGTGTCCATCCCAAAATTAAGAGTCATTGTTTGTCGTCAGTGCCAACTGCAATGTGACTGTGAGTAAACTTCCATCTCCATCACTTAAACACATCCAGATCCGCAAGCTCTCTTATCATCATGACTTTAGCCTCCTCCGGCGTTCCACTTAGTTTAATCCATACTTTACAATTTCTCGTCCAGGTAAGCTTGGTTGCTTATTTTGTTTTCCTGAGAACCCTGGCTTGCTTGACAATGTCAGCATTCTTAGTTAAATGTTCTTTAATGTATATGTCTGTTCCTTTCAGTTTTTTTGCCTGCTGCAGCAAGTCGCTCTTTACTTTCCTATTTGTTAACCTGATCATAATGGCCGGTTTTGTTTTACTGTCCTTCCTTGGAAGTGCATGACAGACTGACAATGTCAATGTCTTTGGAAGCAAAAAACTGGAGTACCTATTGCTCCAATGTGTGCATCTCTTCAGGTGTGGCATCCTCGCCACCTCAGCCTCCAGCTCCGGCTGTGGCCCTGGCATATGAACAGTGTCTGGAGTTCAGTCTCCTCACAAACACCTCTTCCATTCTCATATACTGCTCTAGATTTTCCACTCGCCTTTCTAAGAGACTGATTTTCTTGTCTTTTCCCAGAACCATCTTTAATTCGTGTACTTCCTCCATTAGTCCAAGCAGCTGAGTCAGTTGTTTTGCCACATTTGCAATTTCCCCCGACATGAAGTTCAGAGACTGTTTGATCTCATCCCTTTCCTCGTCATTTACTTGTTGCTTCTTGGGTGGCATGTTTTGTTGTTCACACATAATATTCACCCAAAACTATTGAAGTTTGTTGTGAAGCATGGTGCTCGTGGCTTTGCAGCGTGGCACTTGTGTGCCGCTTGCTAGTCAGTGCACTCCCAATAGACAGGGCCCAGTCCCAATAGACAGGGAAAAATATATATATATATAACATATATAGTTAATTTCCCCGATCATGGTTTTTATATAACTCACCCCTTTAAATTATATTAAGGCCAAAAGTTATACATAATTAAGGGAGTGGCTGCTGTGATTGACAGGTGAGTGTCGTCTGTGTCTCCAATGCTGTATGGGCTTTTTAATAACAGAAAGCTCGGCTACCCAGTTGGACATTTGGAGCTCTTCTTTATTGAACAAAATGTATTTTTCTCCCTCACAGGCATTGTGTTTAAGGAGTTACACTAACAGAGGATCATCAGAGGTTCTAATTATAAAGTTTCCCAATACTTAAAGTTGCAGGAGCTGAAATCAGGGGAAAACAGAATTTTAAAAATACACACCTTCTGTCAGCAGCTCTCTCCTCTCGGTCCAAATGTACAGACTAAATATAAATATAGGTGACTAGATGCCGTTTTACGCTGCTGCCATTGCAGCTTTAACACCTGGCCTGTAGCTGCATTACGACTTTGACATTACTATTATCAAACACAACAGGCAACTCACATCTGAATATTTTACTGCAGCAGCACAATACATTTAGAGTTTGGTGTCTAGGCTCTGGAATCACTGCAGATATTTTTACATGCAGGTATTAAGGATGTGCTGATGCCAGTAAGTTTGGGTTTCACCCCTCACTCTTCTCCAACTTCGCCCTCTTCATCCAAATATGGCCACTTGTTTCCAAAAAACCAACATGGACTATGGATTTTTTTAAATGTCACCCCAAGTTAAATGTGACCCCAGTGTATGGGAGATTTGGGAATTTTTCCTGACCTTTGACCTAAAACCACCAGCCTTTAGTCACTGGATGATTTGTGAAAAATTGTGGATGCTAGACTGCCAAGAGACAGAAGGACAAACAGACAAATGCCAGGTGAAAACATAACTTCCTTGGTGGAGGTAATAATGTAGTAAATGTCAATGGTTTTTGCAGTGGAACAGATTGTGTATTAAAAGCTCAGAATCAGTACTGGTCATATTGTTTTATCCCCTGACATTCACACAATTACACACACACACATGCACTTAACTTGCACATGGACACACACATTCACTCACTGAGGGTGAGTCACAACAAAACTGGTAAAGGTCAGTCTCCTGCCATCTGAGCATAGATTACCTCCTGTGGTCTGCACCTTTGTTTGTGTGTGTGTGTGTGTGTGTGTGTGTGTAGCCTTTTCAAACACCTGCAGCTCCTGTGTTTAGTATCTCTTACTCCAATTTTTAAAATCTTAATTGTAAATACAAGACCCCAGGAGGGATTCTGAGGTCAGACCTGCAGGGGGACTCAACCTCTAATGAGAATGTGACATGCATACAAATCTTTGTAAAAGTCTTCAATCGACCTGCCAAATCCCTAATTTCACTGTATAATAATTTAATTTGAAACAATAATCCTTTCAATGTAGCTGACTTTTATACCACAATTTCTTGTTTTTTTTTAAGAAAACAAGTTCAACTTTTTCAATTTGACAAAATATTCAATTACAAAATGTTTTTCTGAGACGCAGAAAAACTAGTCCATGCATTTGTTACTTCTAGGCTAGACTACTGTAATTCATTTCTGTTAGGATGCCCAAATAGTTCCATTAAAAAGCCTCCAGTTAGTTCAAAACGCTGCAGCGCGAGTATTAACAAGAGCCAGAAAAATGTATCATATTTCCCCAATATTAGCTTGTCTTCATTGGCTTCCAGTAAAATCTAGAATTGAATTTAAAATTGTGCTGCTAACTTACAAAGCTCTTAACAATAAAGCTCCATCATATATCGTAGATCTCATTGAACCGTATATTCCAAATCGTACCCTTCACTCTCAGAGTGCAGGTTTACTTGTGGTTCCCAGGGTTTCTAAATCTAGACTGGGAGGCAGAGCCTTCTCAAGCTCCTCTCCTGTGGAACCAACTCCCAGTTTGAGTACAGGAAGCTGACACCCTCTCTACTTTTAAGGCTAGACTTAAAATTTCCTTTTCGCTAAGTCTTATAGTTAGGTTGGCTCAGGTGACCCTGAACCATCCCTTAGCTTTAAATTCTGCTGTATAATGTTAGTCTGCCGGGGGTCAATGATGCATCGAGCATCCTCCTCCCCTATCTCTTTCTATCTCTCTCTGTCTCTCTCACCATGTACTACATATGTCTCCATTACATGTTACTAACTTTGTGTCTTCCCCTTCCCATAGTTTTGTGCTTTTTCCTCTCTGTCCTCTCTCTTCCTACTCCGTCCTACAGGTGTCTCTGGATCTGGAGGTGTGCGTTCCTGATGTGAGGTTCTCGACTCCATCCTGTCCAGTGTTTCCTCCAGCGTCTATATCGTCCTGTCTATGTATATAATAATAATAATAATAATAATAATAATAATAATAATAATAATGGGAAATGTAGATGTAGACTTGTACTGTTTTTAAAAAGCTGATTGAAATGCTTTCATTTGAAGTGAATTAGGCAGGATTAGGCAACACCATCTACTATATTGGTAAATTCATTGTAACTTACTTCAAATAATAAAAACAATGACCTAGTTCTAGTCTGAACTAAAATGTGTGATTTGTGAAATTCGCTTGAACATTTATTTAACTGACAAAAGTACATAGTGTTTTCACTGGCCAACTTAATTATACAAACAAAGTTGCTAAGAATTTTTCTCCATCTACAGGACATAATATAGTAACTAGATTCAGGGAGTTTGGGGAAATATCAGTGTGTCAGGCCAAGGCCTGACATCACTGTTGAATGTGTGTAACCTTCAACTCTCAGGCAGCATTACACGAGAACGCATAATGTTACTGTGATGAATATAGACACATGGGTTCAGGATGACTTTGGAAAACCATTGTAATTTAACACAGTTCTGTGCAGAAACAATGCACAGTTCTCTGGACCCAAGCTCGTGTGCTGTGGTCAGACAAGTCCACCTTTCAGCTGGTTTTCAGACCAGACTATTATCAGTGAAAGGTGTAAAAGCCACATCTGTGATGGTCTGGGATGCATCAGTGTCCACATGTCTGACCTGCATATGTGTGACGGGACCATCCATGTGAAGACATAGATTGAATTTTACAGAGACATATGCTGACATCAAGTCCACATCTTTTCCCTGAAGTCTGTGGTTATTTCATCAGGACGATACCAGACCTCATTCTGTACCAGGTCCAACAGCGTGGCTTCATAGTCACAGAGTGCATGTGATGGACTGTCCTGTCTGCAGAGTCCACATCTGTCTCCTATTGGAAATGCATGGACATCATGAAGAGGATTATCAGACAACGACCACCACAGACTGCTAAACAGATCAAGTGTAGTAAACACCAAGAATGGCCAAAAATATCTCTTGAAAAAGTGTAACAATTAGTGTCCTCAGTTCACAAACGATTAAAGGCGATGTACCACAATGGTAAACATGTCTCTGCCCCAACCAAGGGGCAGGGACCTCGGCTCCAAAATGAAGCAAATGCAGAAGTATCTTGAAGTGTAATATAACTGACAGCCACGAGATGCTGCTCCAAAAAGCCTTTGCTCCCATAGACTTACATTGAACTTCTCTCTATAAATACTTAGTCAATCAGTTTTTTGCAGGAGTCATTACAGTCTCATTTGTTTTATTTGGACTTCTAATAAGTGATCTGGTCCATCTTTAAATTGTTTCTCTGTTAATAAGAGCTCAAGTCGAATAGAAGCTTTGATGTCTGCTGTGACTGGCTTTGATTGACAGGTGTGATTGGCAGCTGGCTTGCCTGGCAAGTTGGACCTTCGAAGCTTATGATTATTTAATAAAGCATTGTTTTCCTGACAAATAGCCGTGGTTAATAGCTTACACTAATAAACCCATGAAATTACTTTGTTACACAATGCTTGAGGAAGTTTACTGTTTTACCTTGCAGATGGCTCTGACCCCTTGTGCTCCCGCAGCTCCTTCTGTCCAAACATGGCCACTTCCTGCTCCAAAAAAGTCAACAGGGTGCTGACCAAATCACAAACTACTGGCTTCAAAATGACATGATATACAGTCTATGGTCCCAACTTTTTTTGAGTGTGATGTTAGAATCAAAATCATTTACAAAATACATTTGAGTTGGTCAGTGAAAACATAAAAAATCTTTCAATTCTTCTTGTCAGTTCAATAAAATTTCAAATGAATTAACAAATCACAGAGTGATTTGAGTTTTTAGAAAACATCCCAACTTTTGTGGAAATAGGGTTTGTAATTACAGATATAAAGTTTTTTACAACCAAGGGGGCTGGATAAAATCAAACAGAGCTGTAGATATTTTAGTTTATTGTAATGTGTATTTCATTACATGTATTTCATTGAACTGCTGTAATGTACTGTATTTTTATGAATGTAAACTGTGCATGTTAATCATGTTTGTATGTATGCAACTGCTTATGTAAAAGCAAGGAAAAGTGTTGAAAATTAGCACCAGCTATAAACTCTCCATGCAAAAAATCATGTAGTATTACCTTACATATTACTTATGTAATAATTACTAGATCACATTTCAGATGGTCACTGCTGCAGATTGCATATATACATTTTAACAAATAAAAAAACTGATACAATAACACTTCATACACTTTTGACATTATGGAAAAATGATGCCCCTGTTATGTCACTGATACTATGAAGCGTGAGAACACATAAACTTCCACTTAGTATCAGGTGAGAAACAGCTGAGCTCTGTTAGGAGGGGTTTGAATCAAAGCTACACGTGGGCCAGATGAAATCCTACACATATGTATCTGACATTCTGAGACACGCAGATGTGACTGACTGACTCAGTCGTGCGTTATCTCCCCCACACATGTGTACGAATGTTTGATGTCAGAGCACAAAAGCACATACATATGTAACAAAATTAGCCTTTCCTAATGCAGAGGGGGAAAAAAAGAAACACCTCGCAAAGGCACAGGCATGCAGCCTGCCCACTCGCACACATCCACAGCCAGACCACCCACTCAAATACATATACAGTTCAATAATAAAGACGACTGAGCTTTGGTCTGTGACTAATGCAGCATCTGTTCTCCTCCGCACTCAGCCAGTACGTACGAACAGACAGAGAAATACGGCACATCATACATTTCTTCGGTCTCTTTTTTTGACTCACTGCAGGATCACAGAAACATTTTAATGGAGTCACACACACAGACACACACACACACACACACACACACACACACACACACACACTATGAAAGAAAACTATGTATTAGGCTTGAAAAAAGTCGTTCAAAAAAGGTTCCTGAAGAGACATCAGCAATAAGCCATCATTTTTCTACACAGTTGCAGAGAAGCAATTTGATTTGCCTTGGTCAATAACTCCTCACTTCTGTTCACTTTGTGCAGAGTAATTTGTTTTCATGTGAACTCAAACATCTATTTTGTGTTGTGACAGACTTAAAGTGAAGACGGAACAGGCTGATTTGTGGAATTAAGTGAGGAGGCAGCTAGAGATTTAAGGCAAATTATTCCTTTTTAAATGACAACACCTTTAAAAACATGCCTGTACTGCCACAACCGTCCTCTTCTTCTTCTGCTGTCTCACTTCGCATTCGCATCCGTTCACTTGGAGAACAGAAAATGATTTTTGAGGTGCAATTTGATTTTCGCACCTAATAACAGCTCTGCGCATGTTGAGGTCTATGAAGGATTGCAGAGTGACTGAAATACTCTGTCTGCTTCTTTTCCTTCTGCAGAAACCAAGGCTGAATTTCACATCGATGTCATTCACTGCTGTGCACCTTCACGTCCAACCTTTTAGAAATCATTTCAAGAAAAAAACCTGTTGAGTGAGAATTTTTTTCAAGGCTATAAATGCTTTTCTGCAGTCTCCTATATTTACACTCCATGTCTTAAATGTCTATTGTACATGTATTATCTGAAACACCACTCCACAATGTGTCAATGTCAGTGTGTTATCTCTCTTGATAGTGATCAGCATCATGTCTATCTGTCTGTCTTCAATTTGCCCAAAACCATTCAATATTCTTCCACCAAACCTGCTGCAATTGATCTCTTATGAGTAGTAGTGGTGCCTTTTGCTATTTAGCAACCTATGAACCACAAGGGGGAGCTAGACTGAAAGAAAACACTTTTTATTGAATAATGCATGAACTGTACGTTGAACACTGAAATGTTTTATGTCCATGTGTTCCGAGAATTGAGCTGTATCTGCTGATATAGGTCATGCCTATGTTTGACTGAATTTTTTTTTTTTGCAAAATCGCAAAATATACGAAAGCTACTTTGTCAGACTAGCCTGTGTTTTTTTTACCAAGAGCAACTAATGTTGTGTCAAATGATTCTTTGGAGCATTTTAGTCAAATCGCTCCTGCAATGCTGTCTCTTTCCAAATACAGTCACTTCCAGGTCCAAAAAGCCAACATGGCAACAGCCAAATCGCAAAGTATTGGCTTCATAACGGCAGTTCAGAAACCAATGGGAGACGTCACAGTTCCTCCGTCCATTAATTCTATACAGTCTATGATTTTAGTCCATTGCTGTCAAGCACATTTTTAAAAACTGTGTTTTGAGAGTTCTGTGACTACAGGGTTTGATCACCAATATCATTTTGGATAACATGTAATTCAGCCAAACGACCTCCGAATCACATGAGAGCGTAGATTCTTGTTATGTATGACTTATTAATTCAATATACGTTTGTTGTGAATACCCCTCTAGGGAACATATACAAATAAAATGTAAAAAATATAAAGATACTTATGGTTATTATCTGTCTGATATATAATGTTTAGGGATATAGTGGTCAGCATGTCTGTCATCATTTTGCTCATCATTCAGAACTAGAAAACCCGTCAATATATTTCCAGTTTGCAAACTACTTGAGAAACTATATGTAACTCCTATGCTGTCAATGGACAAAGTCAATGAAACTAAGCCAACATCAGTAACAAGTACCACTTTTTGATTTCATGGGGGCTGGTGGGATATGTCATCATCTGATGGCTCTTGTTCTATCAACCAAATGTTTATAAAATCAAAACCTTTAGCTTCCACTGCCATTTCTGTTTTTCTCCAAAGTTTTTTTGTGGGGGTGACATTGAATGTCATTATGCAGTACCTCTTTCTGTGCTAATAAAAACTACCACTGACAAATGAACGGTTTGACTCCCACACTGTTTCTGAAGGAGCAACAACGAGACATGTCTGCTTCTGGAGCACCATTTGAGCCTCACAGCATGTGTCATACGCACTCTAACTGTCAGAGAGACAGTTTTTTATGAAGAAGTTTATTTTATGTGTTTCGGTTGATGAAGTCATTAAAATTGATAAAATGTGCCATAAATAATATCAGAAAATAGTAAAATTGGTAAAAGATGGGTTAAAAGTATATCTTTAAAAAACAATGTCTGGGGGGGTCATGTGATGGCAGCAAGGTGAATGTAACGTTTTGACCAGAACTCCGTGCCAGTCGACTGCTAACACACAATTATCCTGTCTTCAACCGTGTGTTGGAAGTTATTATGTTGTGAACGTCACGTGTTATGTCCTTAGAAAGCTTCTGGCCTAAATCTTTGACAAAATGAAAAGAAACCGAGCGAACAAAGAAAAAAAGGACACTCTCTCTGAACTTGATGAGAGCCCTCAAGATGGCAGCCAGGCCGATTCTGACATATCCGATGGACTGGACCCTGCTCTCGCTAAAGCTCTCAGCCTCATGACAGCCAATATTATAAAAGTGATTAATGAAAAACTTAGTCCTCTGGCCGAGACTATCCACAAACACAGATTGCCGGTAAATGGCTCGACGAAGCAGAGACCAGGCTTCTAGCTGAGAACACCGTATTATCGAGCTGGAAAAGCAGGTCAGTGCTTGGACATGGTAGTAGTTAGTTTGGACATGGGGGAAAACTACAGCAGACGCTTAAATATTTGTGTTGTTGGTCTGGCAGAAGACACAGAGACGGGACAACTGTTGGACATGGCTGCCCAATGTTTTATAGCTGACCACCAAACCCGGGAATATTATACTCGAAAGAGCTCAGCGCTCCCTCACACCCAAACCAGACCTGAACAAGCGCCCCAGATCGCTGCTGCTGCGATTCCACACATTCTGAGACAAACAGAGAGTGATGGAAGCGGCGCACAGAGCCAGCCAGGATGGTGGATTGATTTACAATGGATCCAGGCTGTCATTCTTCAGCGACTTCTCCTCGGTGGTGGTGAAGAAACACAATGAGTATGATGCAGTGAAACAGCTGCTGCAGAGGCGTGGGATACCTTACGCCATGCTATTCCCGGCTACTCACGGAGGGTCCAGAAAGAGATTTGTCACTCCGGGGCAGGTTCAGGACTACATAGACACCCTGTCTGGATGATACTTACCACAGCTCTGTGCAGGTTACTTTGCCCCTGACACGCGATGGCTGCTTTTTATTTTATTTTATTATTCTTCTTCCTACACCAATGCCGGTAAGTCCGGCCCAGTTTTCTTGAGCCTGGGTTGAACATCTTTGACACTCCCGGCTGAGTGGCACGGCTGCTCGTAGTTTGAACATTCATTCTTTACCTTTTGTACTGTTGTGAACCCTAAAGTTGTTTGTATGGTGAACAGTCCCTGTCTCTCTGGGGAGGGACCTCTGGTCTGTTTTTGTTTTGTGCATTGCACCTGTTGTGTGTGTTCAGTTTTGTGTTTTGCTCAGGGCATGTATAGGCAATATCTAGGGCACTTGCTGATGTGGCATTCTCTATCCCCCCTTGATATACTTGCTCTAGGCTTTTGATTTTATGGACTATGTAATGTATGCACCATGTAGGAGGGGGACTGCGAAGTGGGCTCGGGCTAGCCATCCTTTTACTATAGCTAACAGTCTATGTGTCCAAATTAAATACCGTTAAGCTTTGCTCCTGGAACGTCTGGGGCCTCCAAAAACCGAAAAAGAGACTGGCGGTAATGTCATACCTGAAAAAAGAAGATGTCTCTATTGCATTTCTACAGGAGACACATTTAGAGGATAAGGATATTATTAAATTAGAGAAAGGCTGGGTGCCCATAAGAGTTATACCAAGATTGATTATTTCTTCATTCCCTCATCCAAAATGTTCTTAGTTCAGTCATTATCTTATCTGACCATGCCCTTTGTATCTGGTTTACTCTCTTTCTGAGGACAGGGCACTGTCCAGGTTTTGGAGATTTCAGACCTCTCTTCTTAAAGATGATAAATTCATCTCTTACTTTACATCTGAACTAAAGATATTCTACGCGATTAACTCCCCATCTACAGATAATCCCTCTATCCTCTGGGAAACGTGCAAAGCTTTTTCTCGGGGTCTCAATATCTCATATGCAACATCCAAAAGGCGTCAGAAAGATGAACAGTATAAATGTCTTGAATCCAAACTAGATAATCTAGGGAAACTTCACATCTCAGCCCTGTGTCCAAATTTGCTAAAGGAGTTGACTGCTATATGTACCGCATTGAATACTCTTTTGATTCAGAACTCTAAGCACTCTCTTAAATTCGCTAGACAAAGGCTTTATGAATTTGGGGACAAACCTGGCAGGTTCCTTGCTAATCTTCTCAAAAAGAGGTCAGACTCTCAAACAATTTCCGTTATGAGTGTTGATGGTACCAGATCTTTCGATACTAAATCTATTAATAAAGAATTTGCATTATTTTATTCTAATCTATAGAAATCAGAGCAGCCAGACAATGCCTCAGCCCTCATGCAGGCATTTTTTTCAGACTTGCATCTCCCTAAAGTTACAGAAGACCAAAAATTGCAATCAATGCCTCAATCACAAAGGAGGAAGCTCTGCTTGCCCTAAAATCTATGCCTTCTGGAAAGGCCCCAGGGCCCAATGGATTTGGATGCGAGTTTTATAAGGAGTTCAGTTCTATCCTTCTAGATCATCTCTTGGCTATGTTTAACCACCACCATTTGAAATTGGGATACTACCCCAATCACTCAGAGAGGCCAACATCTCCCTTATCTTAAAAAGAGGGAAGTGCTCTGACAGCTGTACTCAACTCTGATCAGAAACTGCTTTCGAAGATATTGGCTATGCGGCTGGAAAAAGTATTGCCTCACATTATCAAGGAGGACCAGAGCGGCTTCATTAAGGGTCGGAATTCCTCAGTTATCACAGAGTTCCATGGACCCGGCCCTGGTCCTTTCTCTCGATGCAGAGAAGGCTTTCGACTGGGTTGAGTGGTCGTATTTGCACAATGTTTTAGAAGAATTTGGCCTGGGGGGCTACTTTGCAAATTGGGTCAAGATTCTGTATAATACTCCAACCGCAGTTGTCCTGACCAACGGACTGAGATCTAGCAACTTCTCTCTCCATCGAGGTAACAGGCAGGGTGACTCCCTTAGCCCGTTGATATTTGATATTGCTATTGAGCCTTTGGCTCAGGCAGTAAGGCAGAATGCCCTGATATCTGGTATTTTGGTTAGTGGAGTGGAGCATAAAATTACACTATACGCAGATGATGTTTTGATCTCATCCTGAAACTTCTATCCCCTGCCTGACTAAATGAATCTCCTCATTTGGTGCCTTCTTGGGGTACAAAGTCAACCTAGCAAAGTCTGAGGCCATGCCATTGGGGTCATTGGTGTCAGTTCCGGTCCTGGCAGAGCCCTTTCCTTTTCAGTGGTCCCCCTCTGGTTTCATTTACTTGGGAGTGCATATAACGCCTACATATGAGCAGTTGTATAAATCTACTTTTCCCCCACTTCTGGACAACATAAACGCAGACCTAGACCGCTGGGCCCCTTTGCCCCTATCCTGGCTGGGTAGAGTTGCCCTTATCAAAATGAACATTCTGCCTAGATTGTTATAGCCATTGCGAATTATCCCTATTTTATTATCAAACAAGGTTATTAAGGTGCTGGAAGGATGGTTAAGTGTTTTTATCCGACTTAAATTAGTGAAACTTCAAATGGCTGGTTGTGATGGTCATTTAGATGTTCCCAATATTAGACTTTATCAGTTTGCAGCACACCTTTGAGTAATGGCTGATTGGCTTAAACAAGATTCAGCCTCCATTTGGCTTGATATTGAATCGTCCCAGTCCAAACTGCACTCACTTCCAATCTACCCCTAACCTCCCAGGGCACTAAACAGGCCTGGGAGAGAGACCTTGGTATCATTATAGACGAACTAGCCTATTCGAAGTGTGGGCCAATGCTTCGAATATATCTGTTTGTAATCAAGCTAAATCTATTCAGTTCAGAATTTTACACCGTGTACATTTTACATCTGTGCTCAAAAACAAGCTGGACATGTGGCACTGACACTGGTGATTACATACATTGTTTTTGGTCCTGGGCAAAGCTGCAACACTACTGGACTGATATTGTAAATTAACTGTCCATTATATTTGGCATGCCAATACTGCTGGACCCTATGTGCCTTATACTCTGCCTTCCGGATATCCATATTATTAACAGTAAACGCAAGAGACTGTTCAAATTATTGACCTTTGCCGCAAGGAAGAACATACTGCTCTTCTGGGGTAAGGATGCCATCCCGACAAAGAAATCGTGGCACAATCTCATAATGGACTCTATCCCCATACATTACATGTATTACACTCAACAGTGGACACTTTCCATAAAATCTGGGACCCATACTTAAAATATATTGGACCCATACTATCTTCTCCCATTACTAGGATTTTCTGAATTGATCTAACCAGTCTATATGAATGGAAACTCCAGTTATATGAATGATTTGGTACCTGAGTAACCTTTCTGTTTTTCTCCTGTCAGCGGTGCCTGCGTGTACCATGTGGTGGGTGGGGGTGTACATGGGGATGCCCACTGATGCCTGGTATCTATTTTTATTGTCTTGTCGGGCCTGAGCTGTTATCTGTGTTGTTTCAACGTTCAATAAATATATTGTTAAAAAAACAAAAAAAAACAATGTCTGGTTTTGAAATCGATGTTTAGAAAGTTTGTTCAGTGTGTGTGTCACATGACCGGAATAGAGAAAGGGGCACCGCTAAGGCATTATGGGTTAAAGCCAAAAGGATATGGTCGGAGACACAGTAACCCCCAAATTAAAGTAATTCTGCACATGGTTCAAGAGGTACAAAACATTTATTTTGTATTTCTTTTATAGTTTTCACAGTATCTTTCCAAGGTGTGTTTCTACGGTGTCTACATTGCTGTTCGTCCGTGTTTCCAGAGAAATAGAGAGAAATAAATGTTGAAAAGACATTAGTATGAATCGTGGCCTTTGTTATGTTGAACCAGTGTAGCTACACGCACCAAACAAGATACTACAGAAAAAGAGAGAGTGACACAGAGCGCTCCCTCTGTGGACCTAATAAACCACCTCTCCAACTTCTCCTCGTCTTGCATTGTCTTTCCATCTCTCCTTGGTGTCATCTGTCTCTTGCCTCCTCTTTTCCTTTATCATTCGTATTCATTTACCTTCATCTCTGACTGTTTGCCTTCCTCTATGTCAACACATCCTCTCTCTTATAATGTAAAAGGTACTCAGCCTTACTTAGCCACATCTCTACAGCAAGATCAAGAGGAACTGAAGCACTTTCAAAAACATGATCAAAAGCAATATTTGCTTGGCAAAGCAGCCACAATCTATTTAATTCCTCATCTATACTGACTACAAGTCCAAAAAGAATCATGACGTGTTTTTGTTCTGGGGGTTAATTAGCAGCATGAATAAGCCGAGGCTTATCATTTTTGGCTCCATAATGGAAATCTGACTAATAGGAGACCTCAGAATGCCAGCTGGGAAGCAGAAAAGCATGCTGGGAGAGAGATCTGCAGTGAGGAGCTGACTGGCTGCACTGGGAGTAAATCAAAGATCTCTTATTATAATCATTACATGCACTGCATGGGATGTCGGTGTGCTGCACACTGTGTGGGACTGTCACATGGATTTAAACATCAATAATTTCAATAAAGGAAAAAGCTTGCACAGGTGTTCATTTTAGCTCAGAATATAAACTGGGACTCTGTGAGTCGACTGGAAAGTGATTAACTAATGTTAAGTCTGTGCATCCAAAAGACTTTTAATGCACACTTTATCTAGACTTCCTAACATTGAAAGCACAGCCTCAGTTTTTAAGCAATAATCATACAATATGGACCAATACAATTCTGAGTATTCTTGAGGAGAGTGGCAGAAAGTGACGAGCTGAGAATGAGAGCTGGTAAGAGACAACTTTCAGAGTCAATGAAAGTGACAATGTAATAAAAAAATTAAACATTGTTATTGTTTTCACCACTGGACACAGCTCTGAAGTAAAAGAATGGAGTTTGATACTGAAATGTCAGCATTTTTCTCCACTGGTGAGTTTGATTATGAGCTTATGAAGGTATAAAGGTACTATGTTATGTTAAGTTATTATGTTGGCTGCCATTTGTTGATCCACTGTTCAGACTAAACTGTGACAGTTGTACAATTGTACAAGTTGGACAATTCAACCGTACAGAAAAAAGCTATTGACAACACAAACCGTACAGAAAATGGAGGCTGTTTTCTGTCTAAAAATAGAGCTAAGCTAACAGAGCTATAATGTAAACAATTGGCACGAGAAGATTATAAGACACAGTGTTATTTTGACTGGCTGAGTTAGTGATTGAAGGAGAAAACTTGATGATGCCATTACGCACATGTAGGCTATGTATGATTTTCACACTTTATTCAGTGAGTGATACAGTCTGTGGAGATTTGGAGCGTTAATCTGTTGGTAGTTTTGGTAGCAGTGAGTGCATTCTGGTTCATGACTTCCCCCTGCTGTTGATGGTTGGATTCATTTTTGAATATCAATACTATAAATAGCCCCTTTGAGCTAAATACACTTGGAAAGCAAGTCTGTTTTTCTGAGCTCATGAAAAGTTGCCTTTTTAGATTTTGGTTGATGAGTGTGCGGATCAAAATGAAAGTTGCAAAGAGCTCGAGTTTTTAGCATGCTTCATATTTCGGATGAAGCACTGTAACACCCTGGCTGTTCTTACAGTAGCTCAAATGAGCTCAACCGTAAACATGTACAACAGTAAAATACAACATTGACATGAATGCAGGTGAAAAATGAATCAAAAACATCAAATACAAAAGTGATCATCAAAAGGGATCATTTTATGGCACAATGACTCCTTTGACTTTTCATACTTGAAGTACATTTTGCTGATAATACTTATACGTACATATTTTTAAGTAAGGTTTTGAATGCAGGGCTTTTCTTGTAATGGAGAAAAAGGTCTGAACACTTGTTCCACCACTGGTTCAGACACAAATGTAGATATTTTAGAAATGATTTTCCTAAAGATACAAATACAGGTAGCAGTCTCACTACACGCTGCACCCTTAACATGACATGTTGAAATAATCATGTCAAAGACAGTTTCAGTTCTTACCTTCTTTGTTTTGTCCATGGCCTTCAGTATGGACATATTCAGGTCTTCTAAGGCAGCAAGAACATTTTCATATTCGCCAAGATGCTGGGAAAAATACTCTTCAAAGAAGAAAGACAAAAAAGCCAAAAGAAAACAAGCATTTTTGTGAGTTAAACTACTGTGACAGGGCTGTGGGTGTTCTGTTGAAGTAGCTTTTGTCTGACACCTCAGTCATACAGCCTTCAGGGGTTGGTCATAGAGCATGTGACCTATCTAACACAGTCTTTTCCTTATGCTCGGAAAATGTCAAATAACATATAAATCTGGGTGCTCCTTACTGTTATTAAAGGTATAAGAAAAGAAAACATGCCTTTACCAGCTTTACACTATTGTCATAAATGAAGGTGAAGAATGAACTTACCACAGAGTTCATCTGTGTCCACATTGCTGAAATACAAAACATGAAAAAGATACACAGCGTTAGTCTTAACCAGAATATTATTAGGGTAAAGAAGCTGACCTTTAACAGAAATCAATAATATGATTTGGTGAATCAGTGTGAGATGACAAATGGGCAAGAGTAGAATATTTTGCAAATATCTGAATAATTTAGTAGGTTTTTTTCTCTGAGGGATGTGTGAGGCACCTGTGAAATCTTCAGCAGAAACCCTTGAGGAATTTGTAATGATTGAACATGTATATGAGAATGTTTTGGATGCATGTGCGTATGCAAGACAATGACAGATAGAGAAAGAAAAAAGACTGAAAGACTGTCTGTAAATCGGTGAAAGTAATATTTAATAAGTGGAAGACGATCTATAGAATGCACTGCACAGTTACAGCTTTAAGAAACAAAAAAAGATCCAAATCCTTGTTACAGTGAAGAAGGCTGTCAATTTCAATTAGTTTTTAACTCTGTTCCACACAAGCTGTAACCGTTTTTCACATGGGGAAAATGCAGCAAAAATCAATTGGTTCAAACAGGAGAAAACACTTAGAGCTCCAGAAGACACACAAGAACAGGCGAGGTAAACCAGAGGTTACGCACTAAAAAGAGTGACAAACTGAAAAAGCTCTTACTCACGCCTCACACCATTCTAAGGTGATGAAAACACACTGATGGATATTTTAAGGGGATCATATATTATTATACTACAGTTAAGTCCAAGTCGTTTAATTGGACAAGAGACATGAGTGCTGAGATACAGTATAACAGCACTGGGCCTTAGAACTGTACATGTAGCCCTCTGCTTCACAGGTGTTCTCTATTAACTATTAATTAGGCCAACATTAACAGTGATGACTATATAGTCATCACTGTTATACTATATTTCCTCAAATAAAAACTGGGTGTCATTTGTGGAAACTTGGCATGACAGGAAGACGTTCAAAACGTTTACACAATAAAAGCTCAGTTAAGTGAATAGATTTTATCCACTGAAGCAGTGGAAGGCTTTTATTTTGTAGTGGTAAAGAAAGTTTTGTGTTTGTAGAAAAGCGCATTACAGTACTTCTAACATTGCAAACGGGAGTGGATCAAAACGAGGTTTCACCCTAATTACAACCATTTCTACATATTAAACAGAGGAAATTATAAATAAAGGCCTGACTCTAATACAGGCCTCCTTCAAATAAAGGTCTGGTGTCTCCTGCAGAAAAATAAAGGCCTCGACAGTATTTGACATATTTTCGCAAATAACATTTGTGTTCAATTATGAATGGTCATCAGAGGTGGAAAGAAACCTGGATACTTTAAAGCAAACCTCCAGATGTGTTCATTTGACATCATATGACCTAGACAAATTAGAGAAGAGCAGAAATGAAACTAACATCCAAATGCATCGCACATTTTAACCAAACTTAAGAAAATCACCAAAAGAAAATGCGACTTTATGTGCATTTCCCTCCACTACTGCTATGCAAATATTAAGAGCTGATTCATTATCATCATCATCATGGTTTAAAAGTTTGCCTGTTAGCCCAAAACAAAATATGTATGGCTGTCAGTGTTGAGAGAGGTGTGCCCCATAGGACTTCAGAAAAAATCTGTAGTCAATAAATCTGAAAAGCAGACAGTCATGTCTCTGATCTTTTCTGGTCGTGAGTCTCAAGTCTGTTGTACAAGCTCTTTTGGCAGTGATGTCTAATTTTCCAGCTGTTGTTAAATAACTTATAATGACCATGAAAGGAAGATACAAAACTGATGACAGATATTCCCTCTGTTCCAGGTGCAATTTATATGACACAATGCATGATTTATAATCACGTTAGCTCATCATCTTTACCCTCACATGACAGCTGGGATGACTGTTGACCTTGATCCTCCTCTTTTATTTATCCACATATTGGTCATTTGGTAGAATACAGCATTCATCCACATTCATTCATCTGCCACAAGCAAAATGATTTCCCAAGATTTGGCTGTTTTTGCTTATAAGATATAAACATATTGTATTATTGTAGTGACATCATTATCATCTCAACTCAGTTCTGCTTGTTTGTGTTTTTCTGTGTTTAGTAGTGGCCTTCTTGTGATGTGTAAATTTAAGGATTCATCCGCTGTAAGATGTATAGTATGAAAAAGAGAGTGACAAACTGCTCACAGAACGAGACTGTGAGGAGAATGAGTCACTGTGGTTCAGTAACACTTGAAATGAAAGATCATGAACGTCATATTGAACATCAGCTGTGTTTTGCTGCTCTCTCTGGTTGAAAAATTGTATTTGGTCTGATCACAAATATTGCTTTGTTGCAATGTAACCACATGTGTACAGATTACAGAATATTATTATTCTGTTATTCTATGACTAAACTTCTCTCGTCTTACAAATCACTTTCTATGTTAAAAACACAAAATGTAATTTGAAGACATTTATGTGCATTAATCGCTTTCTTTCTTCCAGTGTGTGAATGGATCATAACATACCTTAAAATAGGTAAAATAGGTAAAACCAGCCATTTCAAAAAGATAAGTATTTGATAAATCACAACCTTCTAATATGCATGTCTTGTTGAAAACATACACGTTAAATAAGTGGAGGATCTTTCTTGTTTTCCTCTCTTGCTTCGTGTTGAAAGTTTTTAGAAATTTGTGAAATGCAAAGTTATTTGGCGACCCAAAACAAACTGTCTTGTCATAACCCAGTCTTTGGGAATGGATGCCTTAAAAATATTTTAGTAATGAACACTGTCTTGGTTGCCTACATCCATGATAACAGCCCGTACACTGATATTTTTTGGGCATTTTTGTCTTTATTATAGACACTTGAGAGTGACAGGAAGGGTGGGAGAGAGAGAGTGGGGGCAAGCAGCAAAGGACCTGTGTAGGGACTTGAACCCTGGGTTACTGTGGTAAGGTCTCAGCCTACTGTATGTGGTATACATATAGACTGTAAAAAAATGTACATCACGACTCCATTTCCTCTCACTGTGAAAAAATGAAGCCAAAACTGGCTGGCCCCATGATTGCTTCCCAGCCATGTGTCTAAAAAATTCATCAGAAAACCTGATCAGAAAGATGATGATTTGAACACAAATCTACCTGTTGAAATCTACCTTAGAAGTCCAAAATCACCTTTAAAAAAAAATATTGAATGTGTACTTTGAGTTTTTAGTTCAACCAAAGTCTTTTTTGGTTTTGGTGTACTGCAGCCAGACTAATGGGGCATTACATATTGCACATCTAACAACCCAGTATTTACTTTTAGAATTAGGTGGTTTCTCTTTGGTGTCTGTTTGACACATTATGGAAAACACTATGGAACTGTTAACTGTAGCAAAATGTGAGCTGGTGGTTGTAAGAATTTTACAGGCAGTTGCTATGGTAACAGATAGTTGTCTGATAGTTATCACATGTGTGTTAATCCTGTTCATCACATTAAAAAATGAAATAATAAAAAATGAACTGTCTTACTCTGTGTTGTGAGTGTCAATAGTGTGGAAGAGTTCCTTCAATTCTTCTGCCATCAGAACTCCGTCGGAGAAATAGGATTTGAACTCATCGAAGGACAGCTTCCCATCATCTGGGGACACAGCAGAAATATACTTTGTCAACACAGTTTCAGGACAGCTTAGTCACTACTGCAGCATCCAAGAGAGCATTCCTCATATAAATCTTACTGTTTCAAACTGAGATTTTGCAAATAATAGAACTAAATGAATTTATTGTCGTACTTCACAGATTTGAAGTTGATCATATGACAACTTTTATGCCTCATCTTACTGTGAGGAATTACCCCCTAAACTGATTTTTTTCCACTTTTTAAAAACACATGTATTGTGTATACTTTTATATTATTTTTTTATATCCTGTATATTCTCTCTAATAAGTAAATTATTCTTTGGATTATTTCTTTATTTTCGTTTAGATCAAAAACACTTCACATGTAGATAACATGTGAAATCCATATGGGTTTTTTTGTAAGGTCTTGACTATCGATTTGAAGTATATTTATTTCTTATCTACAGTACTTTTTTGTTATTATTTCTACTTTGTTGTCTTTTTCTCTCTTTATTATGCACAAAGATACAGGATAAATTCCTTGTTTTGTGAAAACTTCACCTGGCAATAAACCTGTTTCTGATTCTGACTGAGATGCACTTTCTATAAGAAGCAGCCTGTTACAAACTGCAAATACTTCACATCAGTACTTTACATCAGTAAAACTTCTCTCTCTTGGTAGAAAAAGAGCAATAAAACTAGAATAAAAAACAGACGTTAAAACAAAATAACAACAAATGTACAGGGTTATTACCTTTTGTTCTATTAGACCAACTTGACAGTAGTCTCAAATAATCAGTGTTTTTTATGCTCTAAGGCTTTGCAATTATGAATAGAATATAAAATATACATGAAATATTCATGAGCTGAAAATAAATATGGGCCCCAAAGTGGAAAACCTTCAGGAAAAATGAACCTAACCATCGGACATCATATTTTTCAGGTTCTTGAAGTTTCCTTCTGTGTTGTGTGACACGAGGTGAGTAATTTGTACATTTTCACCACTGACCTGCACAGACTCTGAGCTGTTCACTGTGACTGTGGAGATACTGAAGACGCTCGGAGGAAGAAGGCAGACACACATACGGCATGCACAGAGCACACAGTGACTCACTGTTGACGAACTCAGATGTTATACTGGCACAGATTTAACATATAACAAATTATATGAAGTACTTTCAAAATAAATGAGCTGCTGGATAGGAAATGATTCTTCATGTCAGAGTGGGTGTTAGACTGTCAGAAGAGATTTTAGTGAATTCATCATCTCACATTGGTTTGATCATTTTCTATCATACAAGCAATGAAAATAGACTAACCGTGATCTGTCACTTATATGTCGGGAAACAACAAAAATCATGTTGTAATGTGATTTCATGACTTGCTACATTTTTACATGTGTGAATGTGGTCCATTGGTCCCCATTACATTACAATCTCAGGAACAGCTTCACAGAACGTAACATTTTGCACAAATGCTCACTTGGATGCAAGGATGAATTGAAAAAAAAACAACAAAGATTCTAGAGTTAAAGAATAACGATTGAAATCTTCAGATGTAAACATGTCACAGCCTTGGGGTCTTTGAAGATAGACCAGAGTCTGTTCTGTTTGAATGGAGTCCTATGGGAGAAGTGGCTCAGTTCACTGAACAAATTACTATTTTGTGAAAACTGTCAGTTCCATAACAATCAGATGACCTCTATGATGATCTTTAACATCTTATCCATAGACTAACAAATTAAAACTCCACCTGATAAGATCTAAAATTAACTATGAAGGTTTTGTGAGACGTGTTTTTGAGGTGTTGTGATATTTACGGCAGCTCTACAGTTGGTCATGAAGACAAACCATGGACCAAACACACATGACTTTTATAGGTCTTTTCTGCTTTATATCCTCAAAACCAAAGATAGAAATAACCAAACTCACCAAACATGTCACTAATCTCTCCCATCACAGCTAAAAAATCCACTCTGAACTACAAGATGAACTGTCGTAAACATTAGGAGAAGGTTTGGTGACGTCAGGGACCTGATAGGATTGGTTCAGTGATACACGTGACCAAAGCTTAAGATAATTAGCTGCAGGCTAGCCATTATGTTCTCATCAGCAGTGAAACTGTCAAGACTGCAATCTTGATTCTTTTAGTTAGATAATCTTTGGAAAAGATTTTGGTGTCCAAAAATGTCAAAGGTCAATGTTGCTGTGACCTCATGCCTGTCCACTTGAGTCAATGCGATATCTCAGGAACACCTTGAGGTGTTCAAATTTGGCACCAACATTAACTTCACAGATTCACAGATGAACTGATTAGATTTTGGAGGCCAGAAGTCACAGGTCAGGGTAGCTAATTACATAAACTAAAAGTTACTAAACTAATAAGTCATTCTGAAATTCTGAAATCACCCCCAAATGTAGTTTCTTCTTAAATGAATTTAAATTGTACTAAAATTAGTAAAGTAAAAAGCACAAAAATTATGATATCCTAAAACGATTTTTTAGTGGAATTATAGAACTGATAAATACCTACATTTCCAAAACTTCTGAGATGTGAAGTCCCACCCCTTCTGCTGTACCCCATGGAAGCTTACTTCATAATTATGTCATCATTTACACATATGATGTTTGTCAATTTAAAAGATAATTTTACAAGTTAAGAAAGTTACAGTTTGTCACAAAGATAGTAATGTACCATCTAGTTTAGTGTGAAACAGCTCAGTGAACTGCCTCTCTTGTCATGGTACATGTCTCCAACACCAAAAGGGCATCACGTCCACATATCCCACCTTGTTCTTTGAGAATGAAAAAGTTTTAAAAGAGGTTAAAATCACTACAAGTGTGATCACGTTGAAGCTGCAGACTGTGGAGACAGAAAGTTACAATGATGACGTTTGGCTTTGTAGTTTTAATAATTGCATATTTTCAGTAGGATACTTCATCAGTTTTACAAGCAACTGTATTTTCATGATTTGAAAATTAAATTTTTAATTGACAAACATCATGTGTGTAGTTAATGGTATCAAAAAAATTGCCTACATTGCGGACTACATATTTTTTCCAAAGTCCTATGGGGCACAGTGGAAGGGGCAGGACTTTGCCTCTAAGTTATTTATTATATTATATTTTATTTATTTTTACTTATTTATTTATAACATTTTTCCCTCAAGACTTGTCATTGGAAGCACTTCCTCTGGGGGATGTCATATATATATTGTACTATGAGAGATCTACATTTATATATTGTCACACTTGTTTTTGTTTTGTATGTTTAGTTCTCAAATACCAAATGTGTTCTAATTTCCAACTTGTACTATGCTTATGGTAGACCAGTAGTTCTCAACCGGTCTCACCACATTGTTCCCTGGTCCCTAAGTCGCGACCCACTTTTATAAAATTCAAACCAACTCAAAATATATCTTTCAAAAATAGGCCAGTAAGCATATTTACGTCAGCATCCATTCCAGAAATCAGAGCATGTTACTCTAATAATAAATGGAGTGAACGTGTAAACTGGCTGCTGCTGATTCTTATGGATTAAAATTAGAACTATAGAGTTTATACACAACATAAGGCCTGCAAAAGGGGCTGTTTTTCAATAAACATACATTTGCAGAAGCTGTTTTAATTCTAAATGACTTGTGTATAGTTTTGATGGTTTCCTGCTCTTCTGCGTGAGCACTTCTCTACATATCACACACTGGAGTTTCAGTCCATTTTTTATCACCATTACACATAAATCTATGTTTAACATACTATAGCAGCCAGCCTACTGCACATCTCCAGAGGTGGGAAGTACAAATACTTTATTACTGTACTTCAGTAGACTTTCCAGGTATCTGTATTTATTTCTCTGACAACTTTATTCCTTTTACTTCCTACATTTTAATGCAAATATCTGTACTTTCTACTCCTTACATTACAACAGGCTCCTTACTTAAGTTTGAAAAATGGATGAAACAGTAACACAGAATAGATGACCCCTTGTTTTATAGAGCAGTGTATATATCACACATGACAGACGTAGCAGCGTAAAAGATGTAACAAGACAAAACAGATGACAGAAGAAGAGAAAAGGTGTTGACTATTTAATCAGAGTCTGAGACCAGGAGAACTAATACCCACATGGATGATGTGAGGTTCAATAGTTTTGCACAGAAGCAGCCTCTAGAAACGTAGAAATACTCTTTACTTTTACTCTTGAGGACATTTCAGTGCTTGTACTTTTGTACTTTTACATGAAGTTGAATCAGTATTAGACAAGGGCACGTCTGTCAAAATAAAAGTCTGACATCAGATAGATATGCATTTAAAAGAGGTTTCTTTTGTTTTGAATGAGTCCATGACCCATTTCTGGTTCACGACCCACCAGTCAAGAAAAAGCTGCTGTTACCATCCTTCCAATGTAAATAAGAATAAAAGATTTGCCACTTTCAGTTTTTGTTCTATAAAATGCTGTCAGAGTGTGCATAATGTCTGAGGAAACCATTGTCTGCGCAGTCAACTCTGTTATATGTACATATTTATATATAAAGTTAGGCATCCTGACTCTTTTTTTTTAAATACACATACGTTTTCCATAAATAGAAGAAAATACTTTGAGACCAGAAGCCTATGAATGATCCTCTAAGATCATTCATAGGCTTCAAAGAAAAATGTTTCTTTGTGGTAAATGTAAATATAAATGCAAAGAAATGCTATAAGAAATACAGAAAGTTGTATCAAAAGGCAAACATTTTCACTTTTAGGATCTCCGCCATTGGTTCTTTAAAAAAAAGACAATACTTGAGGAATAGGATGGTAAGCCAGCCCACGTTGTGACTACTGCTGTCTTTACAATCCTCAGTGATGTTGCCATGAAATAGCAGAGTAGGTGGAACAAATACTAGACTCTAAGACACACAGTCTCTACGACATAAAGTACTGGCTGCCGTGCTAAAAGTGTCTATCTGGGTGCACAACGTTTTTCTTCATTAACACCGTGATTCTGAACCTCGCTGGGCATGGTCAGTTTCCCATTGCCATGGAAACTGACAAGAGTATCAGCAGCGAGCCATGATCAGAATTTCATTGAGAAAGTACATGTGTTTTCACCTACGAGACGAGGGGTTGAACTAATGCTACAGACAGATGAGTGAGAGGGGACAGAGGAGGTGCTGCTCAGTGCTGCCATATTTACCATTTTTATCAGCTCGCCGTAAAATCTGCAAAGAGAGGGGGGGGGGGAGAGTGTGGTCAAAAAAAGGGTTTCATATCATCAAAGTGCAAAGAAGTGTCTGTGTGGCAAAGTGTGTGAAGCTCATCGATCAGACTCTAAAAAGCAGTGTGTCATTGAATAATTAATAGTGCTGTCCCAGAGTCCAAAGGAGATGAAAGGCCTCGTGGCAATGACCGCATCAGCTTTAAAAAGACTCAACACACTTAAAAATAGCATCATGTCTGTGCACTTGACAATATTCTGAACACACTTGGAGTGTATTTACACACATGGGCGTAGGGTTCAGTTGAACATTCTTACATTCTGGTCAATGTTTATGCACCAATTGAAGCCCTTTCTGTGTCAGTTTATGGTGGAAATGAATTTATTTATTATTTAACACAAAATTCAGGCCCCAGGTGAATTCAAAATATAATGGAATATAAAGCTTTCAGTTGTTTTCAATACAGAATGCCTGTATGGAGCTCTAGTTAGTTTGAAACATTTATTACATTTTAATCATTTAACAAGAAATTAAAATCTGTCATTGTCATTTTGTTGCAACAGTTGTTATTTATTTCCACTCAGTAACATATCTCATTGTTCAAAATATTTTACACAAATGGCTCATAACAAAGTATGGAAACCATGTAAGGCATTTGTTTTACAGAAACGTTTTAATCATGTATCATTAAATTTCTCAAATATTATCCTAAAAAAGTAAAAGTAAAGTAGATGGAAATGTAATGATGGAAATCAGTGACTTTAAAATAAAATAAATCCATTCTCCTGGAAATCAACACACACACATTTCCTCTTACTGTGTGTCCTCTTTTGTGTCTGTTGTTTTGGGGGAGTAACCTCTTTAAACATGCATGATAATTGATTTAACAAATCGTTTATAAACCTCTGGACTTCAACAGGTCATATGTGTTTCTGTTCATGTTCTAAATGTGCTGCCCATTCAGAACATTTCACATCTATCTGTGTTTTGGGATGATTTTAGCAACATTGTGGGGAGATATATACACCTGTGTTTACACACGATATCAATAACGGATAAAACTGATAACATAACCCATTTTGTGCTGGAGCTAAAATTGAAATAGACACTCTTAAAGGGAAAAATCTCTCTCTTTAGCTTTATGCAAACAAACACAAACACAACCTGCTTTTTCTTGGCATCTCTCCTTTTTTCCAGTTTACATAATTCTTGTCATTTTCGTCTCTTCTCCTCTTTTTACAAATAGTCTTTAACCTGTTACTCTTTTACTCACTCTCTACTTTTAAAAGTCAATTATATCTTAATTGTGTCTCCAATATTATATTTTGTACCTTGTGTTTTGTTTTTAATCTCTGATATAAAAACTTCTCTAAAGCCTTTTACCCTCCCTTATCTGATCCATTGGTTACTTAAAAAATGTTATGTCATAATACTATTGAGTAGATTTAAAATGTTAATCAAATGTACTTAATGTAGCCTAAAAGGAGAAAGATCAATTCAAATTACCTAAATATTTGTCAAAAATTTAGAGATTTACTAAATATGAAACGCAGAATTTATGATGCTACAATTTTTGAATTTCCCCAGAGGGATTAATAAAGTTCATCTGTATCTGTAAATATTTCACAAACACTTACTCTGATTTTAGATCTACTAAAGCTCCAGGTAACATTTACATTTAGTATATTTTAATCATTTTACAAGAAATCTAAATCTTTCCAATAATATTAGAGTCATTTTGTTTCCACTCAATAACATCTCATTGGTCAAAAGATTTACATAAATGGTATAAATGGTTCATAAAAAACAAATGCAATGCATAGAAATCACACATTTGTTTACACAAACAACAACTTTTCAATCATCAAAGTATCATTTAACTTTGTTTACTTATCAAATATTACTCTGAAAAAAGTAATAAAATCTGGTGAAAATCTGCTTAGATTTTTAAAAATGTAATCAATAAATGACTGAAATATGTTTAATTCAACTTTTTCACCATCATCTGACATTTTATAGATCAAACAATTAATCGATTAATCAAATCATTGTTTGCCATGAGAACAAATAAAATAAAATCAACTTGAAGCTACAGCACAGGTTTAATGAGACACAGGCATATATAGAAGACACAACAGGAGCAGCAGCATCTCATCTTGAAGACAAGTGACTGAATTCACCATCAGAAGGTGTCAGAAGAAATAGTACCTTCTGCTCGATATGAGGGAGAGCGTTGACGTGGAGGATATATACTGTAAGTGCGTGTGTTCACGACTTTCTAGCATTAATAAACCTTCCTTCCATCATTTGCATCATCCCCTGCCTTTTATAAACACGAGAGCAGCCAAGAGCTTCACGATGAAGACATCTATCTCCCAGTGAGGAGGAAAAAGAACAGAGGAACGAGGGCGAGATGATTAGTTTGTAGCCATGAAACAGGAGGGGAGCATCATTACTTATACTAATATATAATGTGAAGGCGCATTAATATTTAAATCCTCATCATCTGAGCGAAACTGCACGGATCTGAAACCTAATCTCATTTCATGTGGATTAATATAAAGAAGTAAAGTGTCATATTTAGTGTATTTGTGTATTGTTTAGGTATTTTAGAGAATGATACATCAGCATGTTTTTATGTTTTTACTCTCACTGATATGTGTTGTGAGAACATGTGACCTAATGTGAGCACAACATCTTTTATCCAGCTGGGTATGTGGCATTTTATCCATATGGTATTTACTTTAAAGCACTGATATATAAATAAATGGTCAGCCATTGAAATCCTTACACCAAATTAAAGGTCAGTCTTCGTCAAATTCATTCATTCTATAAATTAAACAAAGACCTGAATCCTTCTTACAGTAAAGCACAGGTGAACCACGACCTCAAAAAATATAATTATTAAGATAAATGATCTTATTTGATTTAATAAATGATTTCAGTGTCTTTCTTCGTAGTGAATGGCTGTAGACTGTTGACTGTCACACTGTTAAGTAAAATCAAATCACACTGTCATTCATTTTAAGTTTCTACATGTACTCAAACAGACTGAACATAATTCGTTTAAAGTGAAGCGAAGATGAAATGCGTGATATAGAATGAGATAAAAATACAAATGAGTTGTCTCTGACTTACATCAATAAAAATCGACATTCCCTTTTTGAGCTCCATCTGAGCGCTGGGCTCCTCGGACACAGGCTGCACCTCATCAGAACAATCCATCATTCCAAAATGTGGCTTCAATAGGAAAACTGTGGAGGAATGTGAACCGCCTGGACCTCTTATCAGATCTTACTAGTCAAAGAGAGACTCCCGCACCGTCGACAAGTCAGCATCGACACACACACACACACACACACACACACACACACACACACACACACACACACACACAAACACACACACACCACTTCCGAAACACACACCTTTCAAAATAATCCCGTAGCGTTAGTGCGGTTTTAAATGGCGCCCC